>LKNJ01000645.1:0-140524 GCA_002120245.1 Maccullochella peelii | reverse complement strand
CTAAAGTACAGTAGCTAGCAACTGAACAGCGTGTAAACAGCTGTGGGGTTAACGGAAAGTCGCTAACAGGAGAGAGCTGTGAATGCTTAAGCAGAACTTGTGTACGCTTAAGTATATAGCGAGTAATTAGCCGCTATAGTGAAGAATATAACAAAAATAACTGAGTTTAGCTGGAGCAGCAAAATACACAACCAGTAACAGAGACGCACCGGCAACCGGAAATGATGCAATACGCTTACCGCAGTACGTCATCACGTCGTCGTCCCCGGACATCAGAGACGCAGTGGTCCTGTAAGCAGTGTATTTTTCCCAGAGCCGAACATTAGAAAAACCAAAAGATATTCAACTTATTATCATAGACGACTAAGACAACCAACATATGTTCACATTTGAGAAGTTGGAGCCAGTGAATTTTGGCACTTAATTTCAGCTCTAATATTACCCCAGTTTACACACAGCGCGCACACACTTTTACACACAAACACAGAAGCTTTCAGATTTGTTGTGCACAAATCCATAAATGAACCAAAAACAAGAGACAGTTTTACTGCAAGCATATTTTTTTAATACAAAAACAGAACAAAAAATTGTTTATAATTTTAGTTTTTTGTTTTACTTTTACACAGTTGACTCTCCTAGTAACAACCCTCCCTCCATGTTCTCATCATCACACAGAGTAGCACAGCATCAAAAGGTGGCGGCCTCATCTCCTGCGCCCCGAATCCCCTCAGAGAGACAATAAATAAATAAAAATCACCTTAAGATGTCTTCTTTCTTAATGTAATTCCATTAGTTTTTCCATAAACTTCATCTCGTACACTGAGATAACACAGAGACGACTCGGCCCTATCAACGACAGGACATTTGGAAAAAAGCCTAGAAGAAGAGATGCTGGGGAGGGACATGAGGGAGGAAACCCGCTCTCATTGGTCCACTCTGCCCAGGTCTCCTGTCATTCATATTTGTTGTTCTCTCTACACATGAAGGGCAAACCCCTTTGGTCATGGTCTGGGAATTGTAGTCATTAGCAAAAGAGAAAAATGAACAAACAAGGCTGCCACTAGAATCAGCGACCTAGTGGATGATGTAATGTTACAATGAAGTAGAAACACACTTTACACACAAATAAAGTCAAAGAGCCGAGCGGACATTTCCTTGGTACAAAAATCACAATTTCTTTAACCATAATACTAAATCACTCTCTGCGAATGGTGACATGACATGAAACTGAAAAATAAATAGATTTTTCTTTCAAGCTAAATAACAAAAGTACAACTGGATTATAAATTAACCAGAAAACAACGAGAGGAAAAACAAAATGACATTCGCAAATGAAAATTTTTGCATACAGTGACTCAAGTCTGAACTCATATCATTTCCTGTAACAATGACACACAATACACACCACCTTATGTGTGTGAAAGTGTGTGTGTGTGTGTGTGTGTGTGTGCGCTGCTGGGTTGCTAAGGGCAACACAGTGTAGACATTAAGGTGGAACTGCAGAGGAAGAGACAATTAGTGCATGCTGGTTGTCAAACTCCGCGAACACGGTCATTAACATCGGGTCAGGTTACACATGTCGTATATTGTCACTAATGTGCTGTTAGTTGAGTGTGTCACCATAAAAATAGTCCTTTCTATTGCCAGTTTGTGATTTTTGTGTGTTGGATTGTTACGCCGGCATGTGACAAAACCACACCGCCCTTTGCTGAAATGCACACACAAGGCTGATCTTAACGTTCCAGCGGTTGGGAGGAGTCTGCTCTGCGGTGTTTGAGTGTGTGACTGTTTGCCCTCAGCTGCAGCAGCACCACCACCGCCACCACCACCGATCCTCTGAGTCTGAGGTTAGCCGGTGTGTGTGTGTGTCGGACAGCGTTTCCCGCCTCCTGAGCTCTGCACACGTGGTGTCTGCTTCTGCAGATCTGCTGAGGTGACTCTTTTTCTCGCCAACCAGTCAGGAGGAAGCGACATGGCAGTCGTTGCATATTTTCTTTTTTAATTCATCGTTGAGGCATCTGGCCCACAAGCCAAAATAATAACCCACAATTCTTTCTTTCTTTCTTTTCCTGAATGTCATTTGAGCTTTTTTGTTTTTGTAGCCGTGGTGGTGGTGGTGGTGTGTCCCACTCCCTACCCCGCCTCTGTGTCAAAATGTGTGCGTTTGTGTGTCAGTGTGGTATAAAGCAGTTTAAAGACTTTCTCTGTTGCTCTGTCTGATCGGGACAGAAGAGTGTAACACAAAGTAAGGCAGCATCACGTCAAGTCCGTTGGTGTTTGGTTCCACGCTGGTGGGGAAACTATTTGAAAGACAAAGCAGGAGACTGGAAGGCAAAATGGGGTCGCTTCTTAATGGGGACAAGTCAGTTTGGACCCCACAGACTCTGGCCTGGGACTGCCAGACCAGAACTCTTCTCCTCTTGTTTTCAGTCCGTTAATGAGAACGGGGAAAGAGTGAGAAGGAGATTCACTCATCCTATCCATCTCCGTCTTTCCCCTGGAAAATGTCAATCATAGTGCACAAATTCTACACAAGCCCTACGGATGGACATCAGATTGAAGAGCTGGTACACCCAAAATGGCCGACAATAGAAGTCCACCCACTGTGAAACGAAGGAGTAACGGTTCTGCTCCAGTTTCTCTGTGGCTGGTGTTATTTCCTCGCAGACCCCGGGGTCTTTGGGCTGGGGGTCTTTTTGGAGATGGTGGGAATCTTGGAGGGTTTGGACCCCGGTCGTCGTGGCGTGTCCGAGGCGTCAGAGCAGACGGAGCGAGCGTCCTGTAGCTCTGAAGCGTCAGAGGCATCGCTGCCGCGCCGACTGCTGGTTCTGCTGCCCGTCCGGCTGCCGGCTCGGCTGGTCGGACCGCTGGCTGTGGACGCCCCTCGCTTCGGATCTGCCAGGAAGACAGAACAGAGGGAAGAGAATAAAAAAATTTGCAAAATATATCTCAGTTTAATCAAAAGCAGAGCATTTGTTTCCACTGAATCGCATTTAGGTTTAAAGTTTTTGTAACATAATTTTTGAGGGGTAGTGTTGGTCGGTCAGTCCAGCACTTTGGTCCAGACTGAAATATCTCAACAACTATCAGATGATTTGTCATGAAATCTTGAACAGACATTCATAGTCCCCAGAGGATGAATCCTATTGATTTTTGGTGAACCTGACTTTTTATCTAGTTTAACCAGAAGGTCCAAGGGATTGCCATGAAATTTGACTTGTAATAAGTTTGGTGATTCCTTTCCACTGACTTTCAGTGAACATAAAATGGGTCTACAGAACAAATGCGGCCGTCGTCTCACCAGCTCGTGATGGTTTGCTGGAGTGTGTCGCTCCTCCGTTCTCTCCGGTCAGTGAGCCTCGACTCGAGTGGAACGTCGGCCTCTTTAGTTTGGACCCCGACGCCGCCCCCTGCAGGAGCACACGGGAAACATCAGCTGAGGATAACTTGACCGTGGAGGTGAGCTCGTGTTACTGATGTGCGTCACATTAGACACACACCAGTGGTTTAAACACTACATGATCCTATTACTCGTAAACAAACAGCACATCACTCTCACATGGACACAACAGACCTACAAACAAATATCTAACAAATGAAAACTAGACACAAAGACTTGTACCACACACATTTCTACCTATTATGAGGTGGGTAAGGTTTGTGTTATATTAATTTACTTTATGAAAACTACATAAAAAATTAAAGAGGGCTGCAACTAATGATTATTTTTATTATTGATTAATCTGCTGATTATTCTCTTGATTAATCATTTGTTGTTTAAAATAGTGAAAATTGAAAAGTGATAATTCTCTGTAGGTTTATCACTACGAGTGACCCCCTTTCACACTGTCATCTGATACATTATTATAAAAATATCAATTATAATTATTTAAACGATGAATCAATTATAAAATAAAATTGTTGCCAATTCATCAACTAACTCTACATTAAACAGGCGACAAAATCTGAAACAATTCAAATTTTAAAAGTCAAATTTTTCTTTTTTTCTGAACTGAATGTTATTTTTCCTTTTTTAAATCCAGTCAAACCTGTTCTACATGTATCAATGATCACTCATACATCATTAATCATTAATACACCGTTTATAATATGTTGTCATTGTCGAACTAAAACCTTGCATCTTCAAAATATCATCGTTCAGGTTTTAGCTCGACTGCTCTCAAAGGTCGGAAAATGTTACACGACCCCGAGGAGATGATGTCGTCTTTAATTCAAACGTGAAAACCACTGAAACTGGAGTTTCAAAGTTTTCACAGCAGCAAAAGTATATGTGGTGGTGTGTGAGCACCCGGGAGTGTGCGTTAGTGCATTAGCGCGTTCAGTGGGGTGGGTCGGGTGGGACAGGCAGGTGGGTGGGTGTTTGGGTGGGTGGGGTGAGTGTGTTACCTCGTGCCCAGAAGTGGTGTGGCTGTGACCGAGATCTGGGCAGCAGTGGCACTTGGTTGGCGTTGGAGTTTTACTGTGTGTCAGCCAGGGCTTGGCATAGTCACGCGAGTGAGTATGGGAGGACTGAAGGGAGGAAGGGAAGGGAGCAAGGAAGGATGGAAGGAAGGACGGAAGGAAGGATGGGTGGAGGAGGAGGAGAGCAAAGCAGCGAATGAGAGAAGCAAATGAAGGAGGGAGGGAGTTATGGAGGGAAGGGAAGGAGCGGTTGGATAGCGAGGAAGTGCAGCGCAGTGTATTTTTGTGTAAGAGCAGATGATTTCATTAAAAAAAAAATTAAAATTTTTTTTTATTTTTATTTTTTTACAGAGAACCCAACAATGCAGGGAGGACGTTTTTGAAGCCAGGTTAGCGGGATTTGAATGGCAGGAACGAGGGGAAAAGGCAAAAAGATGAAAGACAAAACAAAGAAACAAGAACAAAAAATAAAATTTCACAGTTAAGGATGTGGTGATTTTTGACAACAACAGGAGGATGACAACAGCTGAACAATGTGAACATAAACCCGTAAAAACACACATACACAGTCACCTGTGTGCATTCAGTCTCTCTCTCACACACAAACTTAACACTGACAGTGATTCACACAGTAATCAGATGACAAACAGTGCTGACGAATGGAAAATGTCACTAACATCACATGACGACAACACTAATGACTACATGTAGTCTGGTTGACTGATAACAATGGGCTGTGAGTGTTTGTCCTGACAACGACGATGCTTCTATTTGACATTACTGCCTCGAGCATTCAACAGAAGATGAGTGTGACAGAGTGTGTGCCAGAGACAGAGGAGACTGTTCGTTCAGGCTTTTTAAGCTTGGCAGGTGTAGCGTCTCCTCTCTGTTTAGTTAGAAGATATGTTTGCTATAGCTCAGGGGGAAATACAGATGATAACCCTCACTTACAACATGTTGTTCTCATGATTGAGGACGAAACTACACTAAGTTTGAGTTTTATGACGCTACACAGATTCTTTAGTGTTTCTCATTAAAAGAGAACTCCACCGATTTAGCATTGCACTCCGATAACAGCGTTGGACGCATGATGGACAGTTTTAAATAAAAACACAAAACTGATGCAGCAGATGCAGCAAAACCTGGCGTCTACATTACCCACAATGCAAGTCGACTACCGACAGTTCAGTTGGAGATTCGGGTGTGTTATGCTAGTAGCGGCTAATGTAGCCTCGAGCTGCTAGCCTCAAGCAGAGATGAGGAGCGAGCGACAGAGATGTTTTAATTTCATAGAGTATTACTATTCCTGTTCTGTCATTGATGTAGTGTAATGAGTGGACATGAATGATGAACCTGAAATAAACCTGTAATAACTGGATTTAAGACATCGGAATCCTTTTAAGGTAAATAAAATTAGATCCTGCCTTAAAGAGTATTAAAATACTGATGTCAGCTCTTACCCTGGATGATGCAGAGGCTGTCGGTGTGGCGGGGGTGGAGGGAGCAGAGGGGAGGGAGGCGCCGCTGTGGGAGGCCGAGGAGGAGGAGCGGGTGGGTGAGGCGTTGCGGGAGCCCGGTTTGGAGCGTCGACCCCGGGAGCGGAAGGCAGCCAGACCCTGAGACGCTCCTTCAGGAAGGATGAACTTCTCCCTCAGCTCCAGGTTGGTTCGGCCGCGAGCTGAAGAGAAACAGAGAGAGGAAAGATAAGTGAGTCGGTCTGTTTGTGTTGGCTCACAGCTTTCCTCCAGCAGGGGGCGGCAGAGGCAGCGAGCAGAGTGAGGGAGAGAGTCAGTGCTTCCTTGGCTGCAGACATCAGAGTCCGTGCATGTTTCATTTGAGAGTGCGCGTGAGCAGAGTGGGTGTTTGGAGGGGTGGGGCTTAGGGAGTCGTAAGTGCACTTTGGTTGCGTTGTTTTTTAAGGGGAGAGGTGAGTGAGTGTGTTTGGTTTGAGTGCAAAAGTCAAAATAAGTAAGTAAAATTAATCAATTTGATACGAAATGAAAGTCAGCAGGTCGTCCACATTAGGGGACACGTTTTGGAGACACACTGTCATCGCTGCAGACAAATTAATCCACCAACTCCACAGCTCATTCTTTTTAAAATTCTTCTCATTTCACATATTTCCTTGTTCATGGCCAGAGAAAACATTTTCAGATTATTTTCTTAACAAGAGAGACTTAAAAGGCTGCTAACAGAGTGCTGATTATACCTTTAAAGGAATAGTTCAACATTTTGGGAAGTACGCTTATTTGTTTTTCTGCCGAGAATTAAAGCTTTCTGATAACAATAGCCCAGCACATCGCTTTTGTACAAATTAAACAAACGAGATATAACATGTTAATTAGTGAGCTTAAGAGGTGCTGACAGAGCAAGGCTAGCTGGTTTCCTCCCGATTCCTGTCTTTGTGCTATGCTAAGCTCTTCATGTAGAATTGACAGACATGAGATTGATATCAATCTTCTCATCTAATTATAAATAAAAAATCCCACTGACATTTTTAACAACGCTAATAACTACAAATCCCACCTTGGAACTTCTCAACAGTATGTCATGTAGCTCGTTTCATATGTCAAGCTAGATAAGGATGGTAGTTTTAACAATGAAATGTAAATGCCTTTAACGAACCATTTCACATAAACCCTAGACCTTTGCGGGCCAAACATAAGTGACAGCAGAACAGAGAGGACTGAACACGAAAGACCAATGAAAGAAATGCTGAATGAGAGATTGCACTGAGTCACAGAAGCTAGTGGAACAGAGCTTAGCCCGGACGTGACGGCATGACTTTGGCTCTCTGTAGGCGTATTTCCCTAAATGTCGAACTATTCCTTTAAGCAATGGCAAGAGTCTCCAGTTTTGTGAAAAACGACATTTCACTGAGTGACGCACACACTTTCATTGCGTATTTGCTTAAAAACATCTGAGGGGTGGCTGGAGCAAAAGCACAGCCTCTCGTCTCTCGTTTTTTCCCAGTTGAATTCGTTTTCACCTCTTGCTGCGAAGGAGCATCTCAGCTCTGCTGTGTATACACAGTATGTGTGTATATATATATATATATGTGGGGTGGGGGTCATGCCTGGTTTATGCTTAGCGGGAGAGAGCCCAGAGATTCAGGGTTTCTCCCTTCTTCAAGAGACACTCAGCAGCATTCTTGGACAGAAAGTAGTGCAGCAGCCCCAGCAGACAACAACAAGCCGGGAGAAGCCAGCCGCAGAGAGAGAGCGAGAGAGAGAGAGAGAGAGAGAGAGAGAGAGAGCGAGAGAGAGATTCAGAGAAGAGCATTGGAAGAGAAACAAAACAGAAAGAGAAAATAAAAAGAGTCAAAAAAGAAGAGAAAGAGGGAGGAGAAGAGGGCTGCAGCTAGCTGTAGCAGCAGTGCAACTCCTAGCCTCACAACCATCGTCCCTAGCAACCGAACAGCAAGGCCAGTCAATTAAACGGGTGCACCCTGCAATTACGTCCCCCCTCAACGCCAGCCAGCCAGGTGCACCCTGTAATTGTGTCTCCCACCAAACAGCCATCACATTATAAGGAGCCGCGTTGGAAGCCAGCGTTATTAGAAACCCAGGCTGGCCACGCCCAGGTCTTAGACACTCACTGTCTCTTTGCACTTAAGTTACACAGAGTTGGTGAAGAATCTATAAGAAGTTTTGCTTTTTGATTTGGGCTTAAACTAGAAAAATAAAAAAAAACAAGATACACATGTAAACAGTGTTCATTGTAACATGAAAACACGTAGTTTTACAGGTTTTGTCTTCTTTTCTTCGGAGCATCTCCATCCATGTTTCTTTTATTAGCTCACCTTGTAAAATTCGGCCATCTTGAATTCGTAATAAAAAAAATAAAATAAAATATCAAGACCAGGGATTGGCTCAGTCCTGCTACGTTGTGAGTGAGGAAAGCATGACGCAAACATGTGGCACACAGACAAGACTGACATCAATGCCTAAACACACAAACCTGACCACAGTTAGAAACGGCACACACACACACAGACACACACATATATATATCTATAGACAAACAGAGGACAGCTGAGGTTAAAGATGGAGACTGACAGCTGGACGAACGGACGTATGGATGGAAGGTGAAAGAGATGGAGTGACAGAGGAGCAGAGAGAGGAAGTGTAGATACCTCGGGAGCAGAAATAGCCAGGAGTGACTGTCACTAAGAGACACAAGAGACAATGTGAAATAACAGCATGCTCATGGTGAAATGAAGAAAGTCTTACACACACACACAAAAATATCACTTCATGGACTTGAACTAAACACACTCATGCACACACGCAGGTACTGTTTTCCTTCAATGCCATAATCATCATCACACTCTCACAGACCATAAACACACACACACACACACACACACACACACACACACACACACACACACACACACAGCCGACCAATGGGACGGACGAGTGTCAGTGACCCCTGAAAAGTGTTTTTAAAAAAACAGGTCAGGATATCAGAGCTTGCGTGAGTGGCAACAGCCGGAGGGAGGAAGAGCAGAACAGTGGGGAGACATCACGTTAGTCAGGTGATCACAGTCAGCAAGGCACAGCAGCAAGGCCAAACCAACAAACCAAAGAAGAAGAAGAAAAGATGAAGATAATGGGAGAGCAAGAAAAAAACAACACAGAGGAAGAAGAGAAAAGAGAAGAAATCTGGAAGAGAGAGTCCAGGAGAGACAAAAAAGTAAGTAAAAACAGACGGGGCGGAGAAAAGACAGGCAGTTAGGAGAGAGCGTTAAGAGATAGAGGAGAAGTCCAACCTATACGAGATGAGATGGAGCTACTGGAATCGGAGCGGAGAATCTTAAGTCCTGGATGTTGCACTGGGGAAAGAGAAAAGAGAGGGAGGAAGAGGGCGAGAACTGAGGATCATGCACCATGCAATACCACTGTTTTATTTAAAAGAGAATGAAAAAGACAGGAGGAGAGAGAGAGAGAATATTGGCCGTGCATATACAGAAATAAAACACGTGACAAGGTTGGATGATGAGCTCCTTGAGGACGGGCTCGGAGGGAACAGAGAGATTTTAGGAACAAGAGATGGAGAGAGAAATAAAGACACCGACTGTAGACGGCACTGGAAGGAAACACTGGAGAGAGAAGTGAGACGGGGCAGCGTTTCACTGCGTCACCTGCTGACAGACAACTTGAGTCAGTTTTGTCTGTGTGTTTTCCTTCCTTTGATCTGTGTGTTGTCACTCACTTATGCTTGGTGGTGTAAATATGTCAAGAGATCGGTGCAAGAGGCACCTTTGCTTGCTTTCACACAGAGTAGTGTTGTAGTTGTGTGGGTGCTAGAGCCCGACCCATGTTATCTGCTGTCTTCCAAGATGGCGCCCCATACATACCAATTCAAATTGCCCCAAGAGCCCGACGCAGGAAGTCAGTGACTCACTTCTGCACACACGAATGGCTTGAATATGTTACTGATGTTTTGCTTTTTATCAGACTTAATGGCTTAATACAGTCATTCCTGAGTGTTCATGTATGGAAAAAATACCAACATATTTCTGTTCAAAACGTTTTATAGACTATATTTTTAAACATATGATACATATTTTAGTTTATCTCTACTTCATTATGTTGTGGTTTATAGTTCTTATTGATACTAATTTAATTTCCAGTGAAGTTTACAGTTTAAAAAGTACTGTTAAGTTCCTTGTTAGTGTTTTGACAAGTATTATTTTCCAACTGTAAAATGTCCAGCTCAGTATATACCTTGGTCACAATTCATAAATTAACCAAATTTAAGATAATTTCTAAAAACTGTTTGTTAAAAAAAATCGGCCACAAAAATCGATCATTGGTCGGGCTCCAGTAAATGCATGTGAGTGAAAGAAAGTGAGACAGAGGAGGAGAAAGAAGGTATGATTATGTGTGTGTGTGTGTGTGTGTGTGTGTTGGGGAATCTGTGCTTGTGTGTTTGAGAGAGAGATGACTCAAGGCTGTGGGTGTGTGTGTCTGTGTGTATGAGAGTAAACGTCACTCACCTCTGCATGGATCATTTTTGACCAGGAACTCATCCAGAGCCATCCAACCACCTCCGACTCTCACCATCACCGTGCTGCGCAAAATCCTCACCAGACGAAGCTGCTGAGAGTCACCGAACTGAGGAGATTAAAAAAAAATAAAAGGAGGGAAGGAGAAAACAGAAGAGAGAAGGATGAGGGAAAAGAAGAAATAAGTAGAAAAAGTGGATAAAAGGACAAAGAGAAGAGAGAAAAGAGGGTGAGGGATTCAGAAAAAGAAGGAGACAAAGTCAGTGAGTAAAATTATAGTTTATATATTGATTGATGAGTTTGAAATGATTGACAGCATCACACAGAGCAGCCCATGTACCAAATCTGAACAGATGATCTGTTGTACTCCATGCAATGAAAGAAAAACCATGCACTGACAGAGCTAAAGAGTCAATCTGCTGATTCCCAGCCACCAAAATCGAAGCGTTATCATTTACAGCAGAAATCACTGGTATCCCTGTATATAGTCAAGTTTTCAGAAATTGAACTCCAAAGCGATACCAGCCAGGAAGAAATGTTCTGGATCTCTCTCCAAGCAGCTTGATTTGCTTCCCAGCTTCAGTCCAAAGCACGCTATATATCACCAAACCACTAATTACCACTTCAGCCATGTCACTGTCACCTGCTTCACATTGTGCAATTTGTCACTCTCTACACCAAACAAATCACAGCAGGAACATAACTGGAGGGTGAAACCTGCTCACACGTTGCAAAGCCACAATGGAGTGCTTCTTCTTTCGAGATTCTTCTTTTCAATCATTGTTTAATATGGAATTATATATAAAAAATAATTGTATTTAAGAGTGTGGAAGCAGAAAAGACAGCACTCCATTGGTGGGAATCAGGAAGCAGATTTCACACATCGAATCACAGCAGCGGCAGTCACTTTACCTGGTTTCCGAGGAAGAACTACAATAAATCCAGTAGACACGGAGCACAGGAACACAAGGAGAAAGAAACAGAGCAAGAGTGAAACAACATATACTGATAATTGAGGCTTGTAATGTATGAATGGATACCATTTATATTTGTGTACAGGATCCAATAAACTATTAAATATCATTGTGTATTTCTGTTATTTGAGCTCAGAATTAGTTGTGTAAGCAAAAGGATGCAGTGGACATGAATGCCTGTGGGTGTTTTTTTAAAACTGCCAGCTGATGACAGTAGGATGGAGGTAACGACAGTGACAGTGAAGAAAAGGGAAGCCAGACACAAACATGACCAAAAACACAAAAACAAGACAGACAAAAACAAATTGGTGCACTATTAGTATCCCCAGTGTCCTGCAGTCAGACGCTGGAAATCATTACCCAGCGGATAATGATGGAGTGGACACACTGACATACTGTAGCAGAGGTAGTGATGGGCGATCCACTAAGTGCTGCGGAAAACTGTCAAAACTGGGTTTATGACCACTGTAAAATGCTGCATATATACACACAGACTGCTGGGGGAACCATTACAATCACTGTAGCTCCTGTAGGTTAAACAGCTTTCATAATCCTACAAAATAAAAGGCCTGAACCCCTTTTTTTTTTTTTTTTGGGCCAACAAGGTCTTAACGTCTTGTTTGTATTTTTGTAGGCTTAAACATACCGTATGTCTACCACATTGTGTTCTTAAATTTAGTCTTTTCATAATCAGGCAAAGGACACAAAAGTAGTCAGATTATTCGATAGATTTAGTAACAAGGTACCTTGTCAGGAATCAGACCTTTTAGTCAAACTAAAAACTTTCACTACTAATAATGAATTGTGGTTTTTGCTGTTCAAAAAAGCTGTTACAGGTGTCTTTCACAGTCAACACCACCTGACAGCAGTGCTAGTTAATCAGCTAGAGCTCTACCTCTTTCATACCCAGCAGCCCGGCGTGTGTCTACGCAGTCACGTTTACATGGTTTTATTAATGTGTTGATGATGACAAAGAAGGCTCAGCTGACAATCCTGCAGGGCTGTGAGATGTTATAAGCACGTTATATCAATGTTATAGTGACATGTAATGATATGTTATGATACAGACAATTGAGTGCTTATAAATACACCATGAGAACATGATGTGAGATGGACACACAAGAGAAATGCTGTGGAGTTATATTAAGATGATAATTGGTGCCTGCTGGACAAGTGAAGACACAGCCAGTTAAGAATAAACCGTCCATTAATAAAAACTGGGTCAAAGAGTGTTTGCAAAGTAACTCTTGGCAATTTCACATGGTTTATTTTTTTCATAGTGTAAAAGTTTATTCTTGGAAAGTATTTGTTTTGCATCAGCTCACATCGACTTATTACAAGTAAAGCAGAACTATAATGGACTAAATAGTAGTTTTGTATTTAGTATTTAATATATCAATAATTCAATTTTAGCAAAAAGCAGCTGTCAAAACAAATCAGACTCTCATGTAATGTTGACTTAAGTGTCAATCACAGCAAACTACACTAAATTGGCCTGTTGTACGTGACCGTCCTTACTTGTCTAATCTAAGCATGAAGAAAAAAATAGCCAACAATTATTTGCAAATCCCCTTTGACCCAGGTCTGTTAATTAGAAATCAATGAATTGCAATGAACGTTAACATTTCTTCTTTTACAGTATCTCAAGTATACTATACTATATATAGTATTACAGTTTGTAACTTATTCTATAAATACTGTCCATGTTAAACTGAACCAGACTGAGCTGAACTTACCCGGTATTTGTTCTCTCCTATCTGCTCCACTTGGAACCTCTTGGCACATTTACACTGGGCCACCTGCCGAGTCACCTGCACAACAACAAGCAACACGTCAGTGAATGCATTCAGACTAATAACCATGCATCAGGCCATTACCGGGCCTGTCCAATGGCAGACTGGTTCTCCTCTATGAATACTTATCGCACCATACGCATCTTCATAACTTCATATTTGCTTCTTCATGTGCGTTTACTTCCATGTATTTTTCTTTTGATTCTTCATACCTCATCCTCTATCTTATCAGCGTCAGTGGTGGGTCTGTAGGCGTCCTTGTTGGGGTGCAGAGCAGCAACAAACTCGTAGTAGTCGATGTAACCGTCTCCGTCTCTGTCAAAGATGTCTGCCACTGCGGTCATCTCCAGCTTACTGGTGGGAAACTCTGCACAGACAGACAATAGCATATGTCATTTAATGTCTTCATAACTGTCAAAACAAGTCATCCCAAACAAACCAAATGAATACCCAACCACACACGTCATCACCCATAACTTACTTGATGCCAGGATGCCGTCGATAAACTCCTGCCGCGTGATCTTTCCATCTTGGTCCTTGTCAATGCGTCTGAAGAAGTCCATGACACGAGACTTCTTGTGGTTCATCCAGCGCATGTACTTTTTCCTCCACACATCAAAGTCAAAGTTGGCAAACTCTTTGAGCTGAAAATGGATAATGCATACAGTGTTGGTGTGATACTTTTCATGTCACAGTCATGTAAAAAAAGTTGTCTAAATGTAGGCCTAATCACGTTGCGTTAATAAGAAAGATACCTCCTCCAGTCTGTCCAGACCGTCGTTTAGTTTGCGCTGGCGGTCAAGAGCCAGCAGCCAAACTTGCTGCCACCTGGCACAGAGCTGGTTGAGTCGTGGGTTTCCTCCTGAGACCTGCATGGCTGCCTGCTGCTGCTGCTGCTGTTTGCCTGTAAAGAAAGCAGTGAGTTAACGAATCCTCTTTGTCACTTCTGATAAACTTTCTGTAAATGTGATGGCTCGAGTAAAAACAAATGCACTCATGCTATCGTCAAAGAGTGGGAGATGATAATATTTGTGCGTCAAAAGGTAAACACAGGTGACTTACGAGCTCCTCTCCTCTCAGCCAGGCTGCTGGGAGGCTCAGCTGGTTTTCTTTTGTAGGTCTTCGTCACTTTGTCAACATCTGGCTGTTTCCTCGTCATCTCCTCCATAAACACCTGAGGACAACAAACACCAGCAGTGAGTAAGCGAAGTGGGACAACACAACTGTTGATGGACAGTACAAACACAGACATGTATGTTTAGCTGCCCACAAACATCTGATGAGTCAGTGGGGAAACCCACCTGGTGTTCTGTGATGAGTGTTTTGAGTTGTGAGATGTCCTGAGGAAGCGGCTCTGTGTCTCTCTGCACCAGTGTGGTCTCAGCCCACTGTAGCCATGACAACAGCTCCTCCAGCAGGTTGGCATTGTTGAGCACCTCTGTCAGAGCCGTCTCCAGTCGCTGCTCGTGCTGTTTGGCCCACGTCAGCACCTGTAAAGCAAAGGTGTTACAATTACAATCTGGTTCTCATTGTGTTATTGTGTAACAGGTCCTCCCAAATCCCAAAGATAAAATGTTGAAAAGACAACCTTCAAAACAATATTTAACCTAGGATATTAAATAATGATTTAAGCAAGCATCTACTCAATATATAGCTATATCTGGAGGACGAAAATGGAAGTCTATCTTCTAAAAAAACTAGACCAATTTTGACAGGTTTGATTCCTCACCTCCTCGAAGCGTGCCCTGATGATGGTGATCCAGTGTTTGATGGTGGTGATGGAGTCAGGGTGACAGACAGTCAGGATGCCCTCTCCCATGCCAGCAGCCTTGTTGACATCCGTCCTCTTTTCCTCCACGGTGCCCATGAAGTCACGATGTGTGTGCAGCAGCGCCTGCAGAGTCTCTGCCTCTTCGGGAAGGACGCCGCGGAAACGAAGTGTCTGCTCTGCCTCAGAGAGCCACTCCAGAATCACCTGTACCGACGTACGAAACTCCTCCGCCTGATGGAGAAAAGGCAGTTGGAAAGAAGACAGGGAGATTCTTTAATAATGCTCTGTGCTTTATTTGATGACAAGGTTTGATGTTTAAGAAAAGAAGGGTTAAAGTTAAACTTTAAGTCAGCAGTGCAGCTTCTTCTCTGACCTGTTTGAGCGCCTGCTGGAGGCGGGTTTGCTTTGTGACCGACAGGGCGCACACTGTATCCCAGCGGTTGCTGAGCTCCTGAAGCTGAACTTTGACCCATGCTGTGTCATCGCGGCCGGTATCCATCAGCTCCCGAGCTGAGCGCTTCAGAGCCTGAACACTGCCGGTTCTCTTCCCCAACTCTTTTTGGAAAGCCTGCGGGTTCAGAAATTAGACCGTGTATGAAGGACTGTCAGAATCACCTTCTGTGATTCAAAAAGTATTTATTATCTTCTCATACATATTTAACGAGTACAGTTCTGTTTAGTGTACACACCTTATGTGAGTCCATGAGGTTGGACACCAGATCCAGATCTCCATGGACGGGCTGGTCTTCAGCCAGCTGGGGCTCTACCCGGTACAACCAGTCCACCAGGGCCTGGAGAGCTTCTGCAAACTGGCCTGAGAACAGCAGAGCCTCCTCCAGCTTGTGTTGTCTGGATGGAGGAGAGAAGACAAACAGATGTCAATTATCATATTTTGTGTTTCATATGACATCCACATCTGTAATGAACAGCTGGAAAAGCCAGTTTCATTGTCCATCCTTCATCCTCTTTACCTCTCCACACTCTTGCCACAGACGGTGTCCCACTTGTCACGGACCTCTCCCACCAGGTGGTCCAGTTTCTGGGTGTCTGCAGGCAGCTGAGCCTTGTCCCTCATGGCCTTCCCAGACCTCACTGTGGTGTCGTACACCGGCTGCTTCGACCCCAACGCTTTCTGAAACTCCTGGACAGGAAAGAGAAATTTTGAAATACTGACCGTATAGAATTTTCTATATACTTGCATAGAAGAAGTGTGCATAATAATTGCCTACAGTACCTTGTGTTTGGCCAGTTGTACTTTGATCTTGTCTGGCTCGTTGGAGATCTCCAGCTCTGAGTCCAGTCTTTTCTCGGCTTCTTCTAGCCAGTCTGTCAGCTTCCTCCAGGCCTCGTGGAACTGAAAAGAGTTACAGAGTTTCAGTTTGATATTCTACATACATACTCTTTAGCTGAAAGAAGTCAATACCGATTCAGCTCTTTCCTAAAAAATGAAATGTTCACAATCTGGATTTATGATCATTTAAGGTGCAAAAAGGTCTCTTAAATGTATTAAATTTAGCTTTCACTATCACTAATTACCTACAATGAGTTTAATTGCAGGAGCAACATCACAACATCAGCATTTAATCACAAGCCTATCACCCTTCTATCAGTTCTGTACCTGTTTGGCGCGTTTGCGGGCCTCATCGAGGTGTCGGCCGCGGTCCAGTGACCTCTGGACCAGCTTGTCCCAGCGGGCCTGGACGCTGAGCAGCAGGTTTTTGATGAGAACAACGTCCTGCTTCAGGCTGGCAAAGCGAAGCTGAGAGCCGGCCTTCTCCAGAGCCAGGACCTGCTCTCTGTGGGTGTTCACCTCATTCACAAATACCTGGGCCGACACAGACAAGAGTGCAGAACAAGTTAGGGAAAACGTAACAATGGCTTAGGCCATAGAGAAATGATTAATTATAAGTAATGATAGCTAGTGTACCATTTTTAGTTGACGTCAAACAAACAAAAAATGAAACTATGTTTCTATTAACTGGAGTATGTTCAGTACCTTGTGCTCATCTATCTGGAAGAGGACAGTGTCTAGCATGAGGCTTGGGGGCTGGGCCATGTTCAGGGTCTGTTCAGCCTGGGTCAGCCAGTTGATGGTGTCCTGCAGAGAGGTCTGGAAACCTGTTGCCAAGGCAACGGCCTCATCCAACTTTGCCTGGAAAGTTCAGAGTTTAAAGTTAACAACAAACCAATAAATCATCGAATGCTAACAACAGACCTCCCCAACAACCAAGATTATAAATACAGACTGAAGAGGTATCTCAGCAACAGTGCCGACTCTGACAAAAACTACAAGGGATTAATTGCTAAAAATCACTATTGGGACATATTAAGATTCATAGACAAAGATAACGTAAGTCAAGAACAGAATAGGACATTCTCCATGTGTCACAGTCTTACCTTGCGATCGTCCATCTTGGTGTTGAGGCTGGCCCACTTGTTCTGCAGCATGGCCAGGTTCTGCTGGGTCTGGGTGGTACCGGGTCCAGCTTCTTCTCCTCCACGAGCCAGAAGCATGGACTCTCCTTGATCCAGCAGGCGGTGGTACTGTTCTCCTCGCTGAGTCAGCTGGGCCTGAAGCTCCTGCAGACAGAGAAGACACAAAAGTGAATTGACACTCTGGCTAAAAGGTGAGCGTTGTTGCGTCTCACTGGTTCGTTTAGAACAATGGAAGCTATTAATGTTTCATAGTCACCATATACCTTCTCTCTCTGTGTAAACAGAAGAGCATGTGTAAGCTAATACTCTGAGCATCTGCTCAATACTTTCCTGGTAAAAATGTTTGTTACACAAATACCTGCTGTATACTTGTATTTTAAATTTAGGCTGTCCTAACACTGAATTACCTTTGTTCAGTTGTTAACTTTACACAAGATTTGTTTTTGATTTGTGACTGAAGTATTCCACAAGTGCTTATAACAGAAGTAAACAAAGTTACACCTCATAACCTGAACAGTACAACACTGGCTTATTTTACACAAGAATGTTAATTCTCTCCTTGTACCTAAACTTTGGATTTCCAAACACTTCTTCTTGTGAGTTCAACGCCAAATGAAGCAGAAGTGCAGAAGAGACATAAATGGCGTAGAAGGTTTACATCTATAAATTCTACCATTATACACTCTAAGGTGTATCCTACTGTATGTGTATTGTGCATGATGATCTGTAATGTGATTCTCTGTTACCGTGTGTTGCTGTAGCTGCTCCCTGGCTGTTTCAGGGAGACCGCCTGTTGGCTTGGCGGCAGACAGCTGGCTCTCCGTCCTCCTCAGCCACTGGAGGAACTCCTCCAACTCGCCATGGAAACCTTCAGCCTACACACAAACAGGTGAGGGAGGGGCGGAAACAGGGATATAAACTAATTATTTTAGTTTTATTATACATTAAGATATCATGAAAATATGACCACTATAGCTGCTATTAATCCTACTAATATTACTTTATTTACTACTACTGTTGCTGTTAATACTGCTTTTAATCATAATACCGCTGTGTTGATACAGTAATACCACCACTACTATTGCAACCACTATTACTTTTAAGTATAATTTTCCTAACAACAATATTCCAACTGAAATAACTGTATAACCATACAAACTACAAAACAAAACAAAACAAACTCAACAGAAGGTCCATTTAGTAGCTGTTCTGGAGCTTTCAATTGTATCACACGACTTTAAGTCAAAACTGTCAGTGTGAAATACATAACGTGTGTTTCCTTTCTCTCCTAAAACAAAGACTGGGTTGTCATTGTGATTTAACAGGACTAAGATCTAACAACTAACAACTAATCTCAACTGAACAGCAGAAGTCTCTTTTTCCAACTCTGCTTCTCCACAGTACCTGCTGCAGGGCGGCCTCCAGTAGTTTCTGCCGCTCCTGGGTCTTGAGCAGTAGACTCTCCCAGCTCTGGTTGAGCTGATCCAGCTGGTCCCTCAGGTGGCTGGCTTCGTCGCCAGGAGAGGACTCCAGCAGCTCAGTGCCAGCACCGTTCACATTCTCCACCGTGGCATGATGAGATAGCACATCATTACGCAAAACCTGAGACAGTGAGAAGGGAGAAAGAAATTAATTACACAGAATTTTGATTTGAACATTGAGATGCAACAAGAAGTGCGTGCAAGAGCACAGCTGAACAGAAGGTTTTGGAGGTTAAAGTAACGTAGGAGGCCAACATTTATTGTGTGTGAGAATAAAAGAAACCATATTAGGGCTACAGGACATCACCGGACAATAATGTGACAGCAAATTCAGTTAAAGAGTCAAACTCTTTTAAAGAAACCGCATCTCTTCGAACAGATTAATTTACAATGTCAACCTGACCAAGAAGAATAAGTCACATGATAAGGAAACAGATGAGAAGTCTCAGTATTTCTTTGTCAGTTTGTAATGAACGGAGACATACGTGGTGTTTAGCCAGCTCGATTTCGATGGCCTTGGGGTCAGAGCTGACTGGTCGCTGTGTGTCCAGAGTGGCGTGTGTGTGGTTCAGCCAGGCCTGCAGCTCAGACAGGGCATGCTGGAACTGACCCAGGGCCAGCAGGGCAGCCTCCAGCTTGTGCTGTGGTGGAAGAAAGACAGAAGGTCGGGCTCAAAAATAGGAACTCAAATATTTGGACTGTACTGAAAAGCATCTGTCAAACACATGCAATCCTCCAGAATGCCAACAAAGACCAACATCGTCAACTCCCAAAGGACACAGCGGGGTAAGAGCTACAGAATAATGTCTCCATGAAACAAAAATGTTTTTGTTTCAGTGTGTTACTCAGGGACAACTCAGAGATGTAGATTCTACCTCTTCATGTGGTTTCATTACCTGTCTTTGGGTGATTTTATCCCCCAGGTTGTCCCAGAGATGTCGGAGCTCGGTCAGCGGCTCCTGGATCATGTCCCTGTCTGTCTGGTCTGACACCTTCTTCAACAGCAGCTCCCCCTGGTGGCACAGCTTCTCCATGTCAATCTGCTGCTGGTAAACCTCCACCTTGTACTGCTGCTCAGGGTGAAGGGAGGGATGAGAGAAGAAGTATTTTGTTAGTTCTTGATAAAACTCTGACCCCAGGTTATCTAAAAATTGCATTAAAACAATTCATATGTATTAGTAACAGTTTACATCAAATCCTGTAATGCAAACTTCCCACCACATAGAATTATTACTGGCCTTGAGGCATTTAACCACTTAATCTAGATTATACAAAAACTGATTTGTTCAACATTGAGGAGAGAAAAATAAGACTCTCTTGCCAACCTTGAGCTCTTCAATCTGCTGTTTGACAGTTCCCAGATCAGTTCCCACAGTCGACATGTCACACAGCTTGATCACTGCGTTGTCCAGGTAGTCAAACATAGACTGGAAAAGATACAGAAAAAATGACTTAAAAGCTTTACTTAAAAAATTAAAAGCTTACAGTACCCAACATCACAGTTACTACATGCAATACATGAAAATGTTTTGATTTTAACTTGGTGCAAACACGACACCATTATATTCACTAAAACACTACGTCAAGAACATATAATTAACTTCTATATTTCACTGAAGTAAAAGGGTTTTATGATATTGCTGCAACGTTACACATTGGTTTGGATGTAAAGGTAATATTATAACAGTGTGGACCTCTAAAGAGAAAAGGTGATCAGTCCACATACTCTTGATAAATAAAGGCCCAGTTAACGATAAACATGAACTAACTGATGTACAAACCTGCAGTGCGTCCTGATACTGCACAGACGCCGTCATGGCCTCCTCCAGTCTCTCCATCCTTTCTCTCCACGTCCGGTTCAGGCCCTCCCAGGCGGCATTCATCTGGGAGGAAGATAGAGGAATTATGTTAGGTCAACATGCTGTATTATACTACAATATTTTTATCTTCTCAGAAGCACAGGGTGGCCTTTTCACAAGAACATGGTATTGATTTCTCACCTCATCAATGGTCTTCTTGACTTCAGGTTTCTCAGTTTCTCCACAGGCAAAGATGAGGTCAGCTCCGAGGGTCCTGACAAACTCCAGCTCCTCCCTCAGACCATCCGTCTCTGCCTTAATGGCCTAGTGGAAGGATAGAGAGACATTTATATTGAGATGTTTAGAATAAAAAAACTACACTATAAACAGTGCATTTCTGCCTGAATTACATCTGTTAGCTCTTCTCTTTCTCTCTGTTTGTCACCATTTACTCCCTCCCTCACGTCCTCCATACCTCAGCAGCCTCAATCTGTTGTTTGATGAGTGAGGGGTCCACACCGGGGTCCTCCAGCTCTTTCACAATATCTTGGGAGTCTCGGAGCGTGCTCAGTAGCGCCGCCACGTCGGCCCAGAACTTCCCGGCCAGGTCCAAGACGTCATTCAGCTTCCCCTCCCTCTCCTCGGCTCGCTGCCGGATCTCATCCCACAGGGAGCGCAGGCGCAGGAGGCGGGAACGAACGGCTGTAGGAGAGAGGGCAGAGGAGTCGGATTTTAAACAGGCTGGTAGAGAAAAGTTGGTGGGATCTCACTGGGTGTACTGGGAAATGTTTCTTGGTCTTTCTTTAGCAATGTAGTCTCGATTTCAAGAAGAGCAATAATAATGATTTCTTTGTTTGAATTTTGCCATCTAGTGTCTAGCTGTGGTAAGTTAAGTCTTTCATCAGTCCACTCCCGCTATCGCTGCACAGTGAGGCCTTTCATTTCCATGAAGCGTGGAGGGCTGGAGGGTATCACAGCACAAAGTCCTTCAGAGGGCAATGTAACAAAGGCGCATGTGTGTGTTTTGTCTCACCATGTGGTGGCGTTGGAAGAAGTATGCAGAAACTTCACTGCTGAATCTGTTCGATTTTGAGATTTGACAGGGTCTGCCCACTGGCTTTGTGCCAGTGAAACAGTGACTTACTTTGGCCAGTTGATTGTTCAGTCAGTGAACTAGTTGGACTGGAGCCCAAAATAAGATTTTAATATTTTTCACCCAGATTACAGAAGCCTGTTATGTTTGCCTCTCTGTTCTGACCCACTCCAATTTCTGATGCCCTTTTTCTGACTACAAAAAATCTGTTGTTTGATTGTGTAATGTTTTGTTCCATTTATAGCCACTGTTTTCCATTTTAGATGAAAAAGTAACTATCATAGACACACACTGAAGGCCTACAATAAAAGTCGGCAGCACTGTTTAGTTATTTAGCTGTTTAGTTCGTAGCCATAACACATTTATTAAGCCCAATGAATGTATTGCAAGATAGATAAAAGTTTAAATGAGCCCCCCTCTTTAACTGCTGGCTACATGCAAAGCAGCTCATCATTGAATAGAACAAGTGCAACAAGGGTGAAATTTAAATGGATTATAAAAAAAACAAACAAAAACTCTTACAGTAACAACGAGATTATTCATGTGCGTGTAAAGTCCTTCACCCTGTTTAACACATGAACTGTGTGTCCTGTCTGCCTGTCTGTCATTTTGAACGTCATCTGGCTGTCATTCACTGTCAGACACATCTCAGCCACTCACCCTGAGCAGCAGGATCGTCGTGAGCAGCTCGTCCGATGAGCTCCTCTCCACGGGCACAGAGGGCGGAGAAGCTTGGCAGCAGTTTGTCCAGCTCCAGCCCCTGGGCTCGGTGCTCCGCCAGCTGCTCCCTGATCTTCTCCACCTCCGCTGCAACCGAGGGAGGCTGCTGCAGCCGCTGGACTGCCCCCTCCAGGGTCTCCAACAGGGGGTCCATCTTGTCGTGAAACTGGGGACGGAAGGAGAGTTGGAAAAAAGTATTATGAGGAGGAGGAGGAGGACAGAGTGTGTTGAGGGGGCTGGGTTTGGGTTTTTGATAGCTGGGTGACATTTTGAAAGTGAGAAAATACTGAGATATTATGTGGGTGGTCAGCCATCTGTGGCACACTGCATTAACTTTTAGACTTTTTTATTATAAATGTCATATCAGATTTCAACAGGGGATGTAGAACATCCTTAATATCTCAATATTGCACCTTCAGCATGTGATCCAGGTTGTGTAACTCTTGACAAAGCTGGATTTGATCTACACAACACAAGAGGGAGCTGCTAATCCACAAAGTTCAGTCCACTTTAAAGGACTCAGGAGACATTATGGACAAGAGAGTAAAGATGTTACACTTTCTAGTGAGTTGATCGGCTTTTTTTATGCATCTGAAGGAAATTAAATTGCTCAATCATTACATAACACAACAAATCACATCTAGCCACAAGGGAAAGATTTTCGTGACACCAAAGGACAGCTATGACTGGTTTCAAGGACATAATCAAGCCTAGTCTGAGACTGAAACAATCATTCCTGGAAAGAATGTCTCAGTTTTAGACTACGCTTCATTTAAAGTTTACAAACCTACACAAAAGGGACATTTCCCAACAGATTTAATTCAGTTTAATTGTCACTCAGGGTTGGCAGACACATGGTTTGGACAATTATGTAGATCATATAAAGTGGAGATTTAACTGAAATCTCAAGCACAGGAATTTCTAACCAGTAATAATCCAGACAACTTTTACCACTTTGTCTGGCGAGATTAGTACTCTATGATTAACTAGTACAAGATTAGTGCCTCAAATGTGATTAGTTGACCAAATCATGTGGTGTAAGCGCAGCCTGAGTGCCAGTTTGATGTTGTCAGTAAGTGGTCTTACCTCTACCAGCTGGGTGATTGCAGTGAGCAGTGACGATGGAGAAAAATGATGGTGGGGGGGCAACACACACAGCACATCCACAATGAACGAGGGGTGGGATGGGGGAGGGATGGACATGGTGAGGGAGATTAGATTTAGTTAAAGGGTGAGGGAGGAGAGACAAGGAGGTGGGTGGTTTAGGATGGAGTGAGGGATGAGTTCAGTGTAGAAGTGCAGGTGGAGGAAGAGAGGGAGTGATACATGAATTGGTTTGACGGGGGCGGAGGGTGGAGAAACAATAATGAGTTAAATCAGAGACATGCATACAGTGCAAACTGACAGGCAATATCGACGGCGGCAGCACTCGGCCTGCCACACAGGTGATTCAATGATGCCTCATGACATGAAGTGCAAAAAGAACGTAAAATATCCGTAAAGAAAACTTGCACTAAAAGAAGACATGATGTGTTATGACGTGTTGAAAAAGTCTAAATGATAAATGTTGTTATACATTTTGCCTGAGCAATAGTCTACAGTGAAGCAAGACTAAAAACTGCTAGATGTATGTGTTGGCGCTTGCTAATAAGATATAAACTTTTAAAAAGTAAACTATACAAAACACAAAGTAAAGGAATAAGTCCAGAAAACAGCAAATCAAACTGAAAATTAGCTTTCACTGAACTCATGACTTTGCACGATAAATCCTTATTACCATTTAGTTTGAGACAAACACACACATTGACCTCATGCTGCTTAGTAATCACATCAGTCTGTTTTGTCTGGGGCTGCAGACACTTTCTAACAAGCTATAAACCGACCTGCACCAAACAGCATTTACAAATTACAATTCTGAGAGGCAAATGGGTGTGCAGTTTATCATATTAGGTCAATCAAATACACAAAATGTAATTTAAGTTTAGTGAATTGACTTTCTGGTACCCAAATAGGCTAAACAATAAAACTTATTAGACCCAGGTCTGCAGTCAAAACACAGTTTCCCAAATCGAGCATTAAACAGTTAGCAATTTGTTCTCTGTTACGTACCTGTGAAGACTGGGACACTGCCTCGTCTAGGGTGGTCGCACGACCTTTGACCCCCTCTTTGATGGCCAGGTAGCGTCTCTCGGCCTCGGTGTAACGTTGCGTCACCGTCGCCCCCTCCTGGAGGCTGAGCTCAGCCAGCTGGGGTCCAATCTTCAGCAGCTTGTCGATGTGGGGCTTGTGCTCTGCAATGGACTCCCTGAGGAGCTGGAGAGGGAGTGAAAGGATAGAGAAATTAAGAACACGGAAAAAATACACACATTTTAGTTGGTGACAATAATGAGAAGAAAGATTTTATATCCTCTCTTACCCTCATCTGGTCCTGTTGCAGTCGGAGAGCGTCTGTGTCGATGGCTGGTGGTGGCAGCTGGGTGATGAGGGTTTCAGTCTCGCCCAACCACGGCTCCAGTTCCTCGTAGGTCTCCCAGAACCGAGCGACCAAAACCTGGGCCTGCTCCAGGGCTGAGAACCGCTCACTATGGCTCTGACTCACTGCGTCATAACGAGCACTGAGAGAATCTGTCTTCACCTGAAGAAGAGGAAAGATGAAGATATTAGTGTTAGGATCCTGTTGCTGCACTTTCCACAGATGACCTGTCAGTTAAGCCTTGTGTCCCTCACTTTCCATTCTCCTCACTCAATCCATCTTTTACAGTTTACCAATGTACACAAACTTAAATTTCTCATGTTCAGTCTCTTCCTCTTAATTCTCCATCTCTCCTTATCCATCAGCGACTCACTATCAGTGCGTCCTTCTGGGCATCGCTGCAGGTTTCCAGGATGTCGTCTCTGGTGCTGAGGAGCTGATCCACGGTGTCTTTGTGTCGGATGATGTCAATGTTGAAGGCCCTCTGCACTTGCAGCTGGGCCACCGTCACGTCGGGCTCCAGGCTCAGGGGCCCCAGAGACGCCAATTTACGCTCTGTCTCCCCAACCCAGGCCAGCTCTGCATCCACTGCCTCCTCATACTGAAAGGAGGAGTTCGTGTTTAGCAGGTTAAAGTGCTCGCAGTAAAAGATAACAAGCTTAACGTTCAGGTTAAACTTCTTGCAGTACCTGTTGTGACCTCTGGATGGCGGCTTGTACCAGCTGCACCCTCTGACTGATGGTTTCATCAGCCTGGCGGTATCGCTGGTTGGCATCAGCGACCAGACGGTCCAGGCCCTCGCGGGCTCGCCACGGCACCAGATCCAGCAGGGCGCTGCCCACCTCGTTCACCGTATCCAACACCAGACGCTTCTCTGCCGACACTTTCTTCAGCTCCTGCATAAAAGAAAGTCAAGGATTAGTTTTACAAAGAAAAAGCGGCTTAAATAGCCTTTAACTGTTATTCCAAGAAATCAGTGTTACTTTGGTAAGGCAAATGTGGGTGGGTTGATATAGGAACAGCTGAAAATGTCATTACAGACAGGAGCTGTCATCAAATTAGTTGCTCTTTTCAAGTAATATGTACCATTTTTTCTATTATGTGAAAAATCATCTTTAAAAATGTATAAAATGTGGATGATTCAGTCCGTAAAGTTAATAATATTGCAGGAAGCAATGAGTGTAATAGTGAAACATACACACCGTCACATCTAAATACTGTAACTTAACTGCTGTAACTGAACTGCCTGCAAAAACCCTGAATGTTTTAATGGGGACACAAATGGGTTGTTGCTGGATCGGTATCTTAGTTTTAGTGATCGTTATGTTTCTAACTGAAATGTCTTATGGTGTCTCTAATCTCTAAAACCATTGCAAAAATAAATGATTATTAATAAATAATCTCTCTCATACTCCACGCACCTTCTGTCTGTCCTGGTAGGCAGGTGTGGCGTCGGGCTCCACATTGTTGAGCTCCGCCTCCATGCCGTCCAGCCACTGGTTGAGGTCGTCGTGGGCACTGGCGAATCGCGTGGCCAGCTGCAGAGCCTGTTCCAGGGTGCGGAGGGCCTTGCTGCTGCCGGCTGTCATCTCAGCATAGCGAGACTTGATGCCGTCCAGCTTTTCCTGGATCAGGAGAACTTCCTCACCTGCAGGAGGACACACAGGTCAGGGCACACACCGATGCTTTCATCGGTCCAACAGTGAACTGTGTGTGATTTGAGTGTATAGGAAAGACCTACTTCTTAAATGTCTAGTTTTCTATTTTCATAAGTTTACAGTCCTACTGAAACACAACACCAAGTTAAATCCCTTGCACGTACGTACGACGTTTTGAGATCTCATAAAATTCACCATTACAAACATGTTCTGTAAAATCTCACAGTACTCTCGGGTTGACAGTTCCGCATACCTCGCATGCTCATCTAACCATCTAAATATGAGAGTACATACACATAATGTATTCATGGGGTAGGCCAACAATCAATAATAGTGCTAGCAGTCAGCATGGCTAATATCATGAGAAGAGAGACACAAACCAGATGTTACAGTTTGGTTCACCACTGATGTAAAAATGTGTGGTTTGGATGTGAATCTAAAACTACAGGAAAACAGTGTTTTAGTTTCTTTCTAGTGTGTTTCTCTTCAGCACAAATTGAAAAATGACCAAGGATAACACTTGCATTGCATTTAATATCTTTTTAGTAGGAGACACAAAACGTCAAAGATGAAGCGTAGGAATCTGAGATTACCTGTGGTCTGTTTGAGTAAAGCTTGTCCATTCTTGATGGCCTGGTCCACTGTCTTCTTCCTGCTCAAAATCTCTTCATTTAGCGACTGAAGGGGAGAGAGAGAGAGAGAGAGAGAGTGAACGTTAACCTCTAGTAGATAAAAGAAATTCTTCATTTGGCTCCAAGAACAAAATCCAAAACAAACAAAAGTACAGTGTGCATCCTGTTCAAAAAGGTTTAAGTAATAAAACTACACCAGTGTGTTTGTGCATATCTGTTCTTTATACTAGTGATGCTAAAGCTAATATAACAGTGGTACCGAAGAATTCTCTCATGGTCCATTGTGTATCAAGTCGCACAATGTGTGATTTACCTATATGTCATATACAGATACTCTGCTGTATATAATGTCATACATGGATGTTTTAGTGATGTATCTATATATAAAAGAGCATGTACTTGATTAAAAATATATTATTACAATTCTACATGTATACTGTAGTCCTTTCCCTAATAAATTTACTAACTACTGTTTACAACTACATGTTTTGTAAGGAATAACTAAGCTGGCCTTCAGTGTGTTCATGAATTCGTACCAGAGTGTGTTTGTGCCGCTCGGCCAGCAGCTGAGGCTGGTAGCTCTGGACGGAGACCTGAGTGAGCCTCTGAGCCACCTCTGCCAGCCAGTTCAGCACCTCTACCTCCTCCTCCCCAAACAGCTGAGCGTTAGCCAGCGCCTGCTCCAGCAGGCCCGCCCGCCTCGTGCACCAATCAGCAAGTTCCGAGTGCCCTGACCTCACCGCCCCCACCCGCTCGCGTAACCAATCACGGTCAGCCGTGCAGCTGAGCGGGGTCAGCGATTGGCTGAGGGACTCGAGGTGGTCAACCTCGGCTTCACGTGAGAACACGTCCTCTTGGTGCGCCTGGGAGATGTGTGTGTGTGTGTGTGTGTGTGTGTGTGTGTGTGTGTGTGTGTGTGTGTGTGTGTGTGTGTGTTTGAGAGGAACGTGAAGGGAAGTGAGAAAAGAACAACAAAACAAAAGAAAAACAGACGGATGAAAACTTACAATATGAGCATGCAAATGACAAATCATAGACTGACAGGAAATCATAAACATCAATGAATGAATGAATGAATGAGTAGAAAAACTTAAAAAGAACTTAAAACATTTGACACAACTGAAATGAAACTCAACTTAGCATGAGCAAAGAAATGGACCTGTAAAATTGTATGTTTGGGTTGTAATTTATTGGATTTTATGCCTCGTGCTGAGTTACACTGAGATTAAGCATGGAGGGAATGTTATTAAGAATGCTTTTATGTGTGTGTTACTTTAAGTAAGTTCAAACAGGGACCGCAAAACTGGAATACCAACAATATTTAGTCAGCCAGTTAACCCTTTATACTGGAGAGATCATACAACGACATGTAAAGATCATTTAAAGATAAGTAAGTAAGTCAGCAAGTATTTTCTTTAGTATAAACTGTAAATCTATTGAAAGAACAATGTCTTTGTCAAGCATGTCAACAATTAATCTGATAAATTCAACCTACTGCTTCCTAGGTTGAGGTGTCAGGGGACTGAGAAGATTTCTGTGCGCATTTTTAACCCTTGTTGCTATTTAGATGACACTAAAATACTCAAGCAGGCAGGGATTCTCCTGCTCATTGAGACAATAATGAACTACCTTTGTGACCTTTCCATGAGGGGAGGGTCTCTGTAACAATAGGGCCAAACGGTACCTTGTGTTTGATGATCTGCTGGGTGATCTTGGCCGTCTGGGTTCCCATGGGCTCGGCGGAGCTCAGGCGTCTCTCGGTGGCACTCAGCCATTCTCCCAGCGGCTCCAGGGCTTCGTGGAACTGAAGAGCCAAAACCTGCAGCTCCTCCAACTGCCTCTGCCTGAGGGACGGGAGGGGGGAGGGGGGAGGGTGTGTGTGTGTGACAAAGATAGAGATGAGGAGGAGAGCTTTTATTGCTATTTTATTGCTTTCACAGATCATTTTTTTTCTTGGTATGCTTTATTGCTCAACTTGGACCTGATTTTGTGCCATACAGCTGTCGTCATTTTTTAATAAACACAGTTTACTAAATGTTCATGAAATTTTTATAAACAAATAACATTTATTATTGAAGTGTGTTTGAGACAGAGAGAAGGAGGTATTGCACAGTGGTGAGAAAACACATATGTCTCTCTTTTTGTGTGTGTTACACGATGTTTTTGTGTAGACTCGCAGTATTTCTTCTCAAATTGTTAGTGTTCATATTGGACAGTAACAAATTCCAGAGACATGACGTTTTTCTATCATGCCTTGCAGAAAGTTGTCAGGTATGAATGTGTTGTAAACATTACATATTATGACATTACTTAACATGAGCAGACGAGATCCGAGATATCATACTTCTTCACTGCGCTTTGTGAGTGGTGTCCTGCATGTGTGCCCATTTCCCCCCAAAAAATCATTACTTTCCCTAGTGAACAGAATTACATGTAGACCACAGAAACCAACAGTAATGATACTATTCTTTAAGTACAGTGGTGCTCAACTGAGCCAGACAGATATCCAACGCGGAAAATAAACACAAGATAATAAGCTGGTGACGAACACCACCAATTGCTTTCCCAAACCACATATTTACAGCAGGACAAATCTGTAACTTTTTGCCTTTTGTGATATTATCTGTGTTGCCAATCAAAGAATAAAATGGACAGAAGTGATCATTTTGAAGTGTCAACAATCATTGAGAGATACAGTACTCTAAAACCAAGAAAGTCAGGAGCACCCACAAGTGCCAGGATGACCATAAGAGAGCAATATGACACTTCAGTATTGATTGCTTCGATACAGGGAAATTCCCTTTTCTTTTCTCACTCCACGGGGAAGTCAGAGATCCAATCAGAGACTGTCAGCAGGGCGGATGGTTGGTTGACACACCAGAGCTTATACCCACATCCTCCCCGCCCTGAAGCCCCCCCTGTACTGTAGAGGAGACTTACCTGGCACTGGCCTTGTCCAGCAGGTCAGCCCATCTCTCCGCCAGACTCTGGAGCTGGGTCTGAATCTTGTCTCGGTCTTGAGTGTCCGCCGTGGTTGCGATCCTCTCTCCCTCAGCGCGGATCATCTCCACCGTCGGCCGGCGGTCATCTAACAACCTCTGGAGCAGCTGGAGGAGGAGAAATGCACACAGGTATTGGTACAAATCATTTCTAAGAGGAAACTCTTCACAGCAGGAGTTTGCAATCAGGTTAGACCATGGGCCTGTTTTGTTTTTCCCCCCCAAGTACAGGGGTGGAAACGCAGGCCTGTATGTCTTTGATGATTTTTTTTTTTTTTTTTTGGGGGGGGGGGGGATAAAGCCTCATACAATGCTCATCAATTATTAGCTCTTTAAAACTCTTATCAATGTGTCATCAAAGGAGGTTATCTGATATCTTTATTTTACCTTTTTAAAAGGCAGATAGAAAACAAACTTTTCATTCACTTTACTAGAGATTCAACAGTTTTGAACGTACTTCCTTCCTGCTTAGATCGCAGCCTCTCTGTCTGCTTTAAACTAACAGCTCGGTTTGGCCCCTGGAGTGCACTTTCTCTACAGTTTACTCTATCTTTTCTAGCCAAACGATGACACCGCTCTTTGTCACCGATGTAAACACATGTGATTGATCGCTGGCCAAGACTGAAGCACTCTTATGTGCACAAACACAGGAAGTGTATGTTGGATAAACAGGGAAAAGTGTGTTTGTGTGTGTGTGTCTCTGAAAACAAAACAAATCCACCATGCATGTGTGTGCTTCTGTTTTTATGCCAGTCTGATTGGCAGACGGTCAACTGGGGCCGCTTGGATGCCAGGCAGACGGATCATTGACTGTGTGTTTGTCATTCAAATATCTATTGTTTGTGGTTGAAGGACACTGAGGACATCTGAATATCAATAATGTTTCAATTCAACCTGTCTGATAAATAGAATAGGACTGTTTTTCCACAATAATGTTTAAAAAACAGATAATCGAGAAAAAATTTGAAAATTCAAATCCACTTTGATTTACAGACAGAAGCTGGCAGGATACTTCAAAGAAAGAAGGAGGATGTGGGTGGTACTAGCTAAGAGCTCAGACAACTGTGCTTGATTATCACCACTTCAAATCAAAAACAGAAAATGTGAAAAAGGTACTTCTGCTGCTTTAAGTGTTACATCTCTCAGTTCTGTTCTGCTACTGTTTCTTATCACTTGTGTTATTACATGTAAAAGAGGATTTGTATTTTGTGCCCCTTCATTCTTTCTCGTACCTTTTGTTCTTGGATCTGGGCCTTGACCACGCGGTACTCCGCAGACGGAGGCTTCTGATTGGCCACCAGCTCCTCTGTGTCGCTCAGCCAGCTTAGCAGAGGCTCCAGAGCATCCTGGAATTTCCCACAATGCAACAGGGCCTCCTGCAGCTGGGCGATCCGCTCTGCCACCTGAGGACAGGAGAAACGAGAAAGCTAAGTCGATATAATATACTGTGTATATAAGTCTATATAAGTAAACAAAGCACATGTCAGAGGGTCATACATGAACATGAACACACACACACACACCTGCTTCTGATTATGGTTTTAAAGTAAGACTGAAAGCTTGAAACTGAAACAATGCCTCTGTCCTTTTTCACAGAGTCGTACCCGCTTGTTGAATGAGTTCCATCGGAGGTTGGTGGTCTCCAGGTCGTGCTCCAGTGCCTGGGTGTCGGTGTGTTTGGCGGCGCTCTGGATCAGGCCCTGACCCACTGCGTTGACGTGCTGCAGCTTCGGTTGAATGCTGTCCACCTGCTCTCTCTCCACAGCCTGGAAGAGGAAGCGAGAAAAGGGTTATCATCAACTGATTTATTGATATGTCATAAATGAACGAATGAAAGAAAGGCAGGAAAACACGTAAGCAAGAAAAGAAGGCCTTGGTTTAAAAAGTTCATTTGAAAGTCAGAAGTCAAAAATACACTGTGCATTCAATCTGCGTGACAACAAATGGAAGTACATTATGTATATATAGAAGCGACTGGATGTTAGGAGATGAAAGACAGACAGAGGGATGTGCAGCGATGAGAGAGGAGTGGGAGACAGGAAGGGGACAGGAGAAATTAGGGTGGAGGGAGGAGAAAAAAGAGGAGGGGGAGAGGGGGATTACTGGGATTAGAGGGTTAGACGAGTAAGGGGCTGGCTGGAAAGGGCTGACTCTGCAACACACACACATTGTAGAGTACACTAACACTCTTGCATGGGTGCACACAACCTTCACTTAATCACACACCCATGTACACAGACCTAGACTAACACACATTTATAGGAAGCACACGCACAACTTCGCCTGTCTGGCCGCATTACACTCTCTCTCCCTCTCACACACACACACACACACACACACACACACACACACACACACACACACACATCACAGTGGAGGGCCAGAGCCATCTTGTGATGACAATAGAGGCAGCCACCCGACACTAAAGACAAGCAGACTTGACTTCCCTGGCCGAAAAAGACGGAGCAACTGCCAATACAGCTCCTCTGTCATAGTAAATCTGTATCCAAACACGTTTTCCATGTTTGGATCAGGGTCCCATTTGGGTCTGTGGGGCGATTGCAGAGGTCCAAAGCAATTAAGAGTATTAGATTTAATTGTATTTCCACTCAAAAGACTATTTACAGATGCAGAAAATGAATCTATAAAAATGCCACACATCCACTGGTTATAGCTTCACAAATGTAACATTGTTCTGCTTTACTCTATTTATAGAGTATCATATATCATCATTATCATATATTTGTGTTTAGAAATGGTGGTTAGAATGAATGAATCAAAATAATAATGAAAATAATCATTAGCTGCAATCCTAAAACAATAGTCTCAATGACTTTCATAATTTTGATTTTTCATTTTATAATCTGTAGCATATCCCTGATCTATAAATTTAGTTCCTTGTTCCTGTCTGGTTTGCTAATGTTGTTTTTCGAAAGGGGTAAATAGTCTGGTTTCCTCTATAGTTAGTCTTACTGTGGAGAAAAACAACCCTTAACCAACAGCTAATGCAGTGAATGTGAGAAAACAAAATACATTCTGCTAAATTCCTGCAAACCAAACTGCTACATTCAACAATTTGCCAAATCCACAAAACAACTTTCACAATTTCACAGTATTCCACCAATTCCCTGACCAGTGGGAATACTGTAAACCACCACCGATGATGGGGGAGGTCGATGTCTGAAGTCCCGACATTCAGAACAGGCCCACAGAGGGAGAATTAAGCCTGGTGGTTTATAATGCTGTGGCAGCCAAACCCCAATGGCCACACAAAGAGACAGACACACACACACACAAATAACCAGATGTGCACATCCAGGACACACACACACACACACCAGATTTTGGTAAATCCAGTGCCTGGGGGAAAATAGCTGGTGTGACAATACTGAAGGGGGTGCAGTTCAAGTGAGGGAGAGAGAAAATGTAGGTTTGGGTTTCAGTGAAATACCACTATGGTCTGGAAGAAGATGGCAAAAAGGCTTCAACAGTCGTGGGTGTCCTACAGTCAAATAATAAACCACTGCACACTACTGTACCTAATACAACTGAAATGAAAACATCTGAACATGAAATGCTTCTTCCCCCCATTTTCACCATGACGAAATCTGCTTTCATCTTCCATCAAATCACATCTATGACCTCCAGTAAACAGCTAGCTAACAGACTAGCAGTGGATCTGAAAGGGGACCTGGACTAGAGGGTCCACACATTTTAAACCCAATCCTTGTTCATTTTCACCACAAAAATAAAGCAAAACACTAGTATAATCAAAATATGAATGAGTAAAAATGTGGATGTCTTAGAATATTAGTACATGTTTGAGGTTGTATTTAAGTAAAGAATGTGAAATGTGAGTTTCCACCGATTTCTTTTCCAAATTGATGATTCTTAAATCCCAAATCTGGTTGCCTTTCACTCATCACTATTCAGAACATATTCACCTGCATTTAAAAGCTTCCAAAGCCTTACATTTGCATTTATAACGTGCTGACGATGTTTACAGCCCTGCAGACATAATACTGAGTTGGTCTTCAGATCGGCTGTAAGTGGTTGAGCTGGAACATGTTTCTGAGTCTCTGCAGTGGGTCATAATCAAAGGGTTTACAGGTTTCTGCTCATCTGGTTTAAATATAGCATCAAACTACAGGTTCTACATGCCAAAGCTTTGTGTCTATGTGTGTGTGTGTGCATATGGTTCCTAATCTGTGCATGTGTTTGAGAGAGTGTGTGTAGCGTGCACAAGTATGAATCAATGTGCATAATTATGTGTGTGAAAAGAACTGATTAAGTGTTCCACAGGTATGAATCTCTGTACATGATTAAATATGAATGAACAGTTGTGTGTGTGTGTGTGTGTGTGTGTTCCTGTCTACTTTGGACGCAGCTGTGTTGTGGTGAAGGGCGTCATAGCTGCTTGGAACAGGAAGTTTGCCGGCCAGAACAACAATGACTGTAGCCATGACCTGCTCCACCCTCTGCCTTATCCTGGTGTGTGTGTGTGTGTGTGTGTGTGTGTGTGAGNCTAATCTGTGCATGTGTTTGAGAGAGTGTGTGTAGCGTGCACAAGTATGAATCAATGTGCATAATTATGTGTGTGAAAAGAACTGATTAAGTGTTCCACAGGTATGAATCTCTGTACATGATTAAATATGAATGAACAGTTGTGTGTGTGTGTGTGTGTGTGTGTGTGTGTGTGTGTGTGTGTGTGTGTGTGTGTGTGAGAGTGTCAGAGATAGACGGGGACAGAAAAGGAAAAAACAGGGAAAGTACACTCATTCATCATCTAAACATACACTGGGTGTATATAAAAACGTGTTATAGGTTGTGTGTGCTTACATTTCTGTCCGCTCTCCCTCCTCCTCCTCTTCTTCTGTCCCTCTCTTTGTGTTTTCTGTTTTTTCTCTTTCTGTCTCTATTTCAGCCGCCCTCTCTGCTCTTTCTCTCTTCACCAGCTCAGAGTGGTTGACTCCACTAAACCAGAGCTCTGGAAAATGTCCCACATACTTGTCATTCTTCCCTAGCTCAGCCAGAACGCAGCAACACTCGCACACACTCTTAACTGAGCTAACTGAACTATCACCACCATACTTGTCATCCTTCTCCCTATTGCTCCTCTTCCTCCCATCATGTCATCACTCATCTCTCTACCTTTTCTCTTCCCATTTGTTCCCATTACCACAGCTGCCTCCTCCTTTCTCCCATCCTTCGTCCCACTCTCTCTCTATCTGGACCGCACTGCCTTTCTCACTTCAGCCACAGTTCAGTGTCGACGGGCGATAAAAACACTGAGATGAAAGTTGATCTGACTAAAGCTGGAGGACGTGAGAGGCTGATACCGACTAAATTGCTTGCTATGTCTCATTAAATAGTTGAAGGCTGTTGAAATGCCGGGGAAGATGAAAGAATTGACAAATATTTTTCATGTTATTCAAACAACTCGATCGTGATTTGTGCCTGAATCACTTGAAACAAGTCTAAACTTTGCTGCTTTTTAGTCTAACTATTCGCAGGTTTGACACTTTGACACTTTAATAAAAACATTTACAGAACAGCATTCAAACACGTAGGTGAGGTGAGAATGTAGTTTGTAAATAGAAATGTCTGCTTAAGGCAGAGATGCAGAAAAGAGGAAAAACAGCCAACCCATCACACATTTGGTTGGGCGAGAGGGTAACAACTAACTTTAAAGCTGAGCTGCAACAATTAATTGATTAGTCGATCGACAGAAAGTTAATAGGCAACTATTTTGATGCTTTTTTTGGACACATCTGATTGTGAAATGAACATCTTGGGGTTTGGTCAAATAAAACAAGCAATTTGAATACATTATCTTGGGCTTTGGGAAATTATAGTAGGCAAATATTTCTCCATAACATTAAAAATATTCATGACTAAATAAGCAACAGTTCAACACTCAAAAACAAATTTGCATCAGCACTGTGTGGGGCTAAATTCCCGATTGGTGCTCAGAAGTATGTTACATCACATTTTTCCAACTGAACCACGTCAACAAACAAAACAAACATACAGAAATCTCTCATCTTGAATGACCAAATCTTTCTAACTTTAGCAGATTATTTTATGATCATCACTAACCGTTTTCTCAGTTAGAAAATCAGGTCAAACAGTGCACACGAGTGTGATGCTTCTGTGTAACAACATACATGCAGATAGGGTTTAAAATCCTAAATAATGTCATAAATAATCTCATTGGGCTTAAATCTCGAGAATGAAACAATAGTGAAACGTAGCCTCTAATTTAACCTCACTTTGGGAGTCAATATTACATTATAGTGCTGTTTTGAATCTGTGAACTGAGTGTGTGAGTGTTTGTCTACTGTGCATGAACATATGTGTGCATGCTCTACATTTAGCTGTCACCTGTCAAGCTAATAATGTGAGAGGAATAGCTGTGCTGATGGCGCGTGTCCAAAACATCACTCAAGGACAATCAATTTCTTAATGGGGACAGATCTGAACATAAATGACGACACATAGAAACATGACAGGTTTCCATTAACTGCTAATGTCACTGCTGCAAAAATATACAAGAAAATATAAGAAAAAATCAAATGCTTAGGAAATTGAGAGCATGCAGGATGTTGCCCAGCTACACAGAGTTTTCCAACTTATTATCAAGGCTTTAAAGTTGTTCTCTGATCTGTATCCTTTCATCTTCCTTTCCCTTCATAGCTGATTTTCATAACTACGTGATCTGTCTACTTCATGAAAAGAGCTAGCGGTCGTATCACGTGTGCATATTTGAAAGTGTTGCCTCTAAATCTACAGTTGGACTGAAGGGACGATGAAAAAAACAACTGGTATGCAATTAAAAACACACGAGCAGAAAACGGTTCTATTAAAACAGTATATGAGCAATAAATAGAAAACCAGAGGGAAAAAATAGCCTGAATATTCTGCACCATGGGTAAAGTGTTTCTCCTGAAAGCAATATGGCAGCCAGTAACAGCTCTGCTATTGCTTGCTTTTCCTTCACCCCCACACCTTCTCCCTCTATTTCTGCCTCTGCCCTCGTCTCTCACTCTTCCTGGCTTTCAACCCTCATCCTTTCTCACTCCCTCCTTTCTCTTTTAATGGAACGAGGAAAGAGTGGCGGAAGGAAAGGGTAGAAATCTGTTTCCAAACTAACCTCGGTGGGGGAAAACAGTTTTGCCAGAAAGGCTTTGCTTTAAGCCACGAACTGACTACTCTCTGACACTGGGATAATAAGGTTAATGGGTTAATAAATCCCATTTGAATCCAGTGTCCTTATTTGAACATCAACAAACAGATACAAATCACATGCAAATGTGGTCTGCATTCAAAGCATGTTGGCTCAAATCTAACTATCCTCTTTTTCTTCCCCTTTATTGTCCCACCAGCAATTATTTTTCTCTTTTAGGGATGCAATTTTTTCATTAATGATACCACTGTGTTGCTAATCAGCTCCCTGTTGAGACAGACAAAGAGAGAGTAATATACAATGTGAGGTTTCCTGGAAACATGTTCATATCTAACAGGAGAACACTGCTAGTCTACCATCTTGTAAGAGAGTTGTCTTGCTGATATCACTGTGAGGGTGGTGGTGGTGGTAGTGGGGGATGACGTAGGCAAAAATATGTAAAATCACTGAAAAAGGCCTCAAATATTTGATCTACTTTTTACATTTTAAACGCATCTATGTTCAATTCCAGTGGGAGATCAATGTGTTCCTGCTTTTGCTTTCATGCTTTTCTGTGTTCCTGAACATGCCCCCCCCCCACCTGTCTCTTCTCCGTCTTTTGCAGGTTTATCCCGGAGGCGGTTGTTCAGAACTAGAATTATCACATCAATCACAACACAAATGTATGAGCCGCGGACCTGAAGCCACCTGGTTCTCTCTATGCCCGTTTGTCTCTGTCTCTGCTTCGACATCTGTCTTTCAATGCCTCATCTCCTTCTGGTCCATTTGTTCCTACTATTCTATCTTGTATTGAAAATTATTTGGAACAAAAATGGGGTATGTGCAGATTTTTGAAACCCACAGTTACAGCAGGTCTGTTTTTACTGCCTCAGAGTTGATTTCAAAACAAATTTCAAAACCAATAATAAGACATAAAATTGGCAAAAGAAGTCCCCTTCCAGTAAAACATAAGTTATGAAACAAAACGGTTATGAAGTCCAAATCTGTTTGGACTGCATACAAACCCTCTCCTGTGCTCATCCATGTGGACATGCAGCTTAAAAACCTGTCACTGCTTGGCAAAAATAATGTATGTGATGTGTGTTGAAATTTGATATGACTTAAATCAAGATAATTTAAGAAGAGGATTTTTGAGGACCCTTTATAGCTTGTATCTGCAGACAGCAACAACAAATGCTAATGGATTATGAATGGAACATGCAATTTCAGAACTGCCTGCCTCTAAATCTGTGTATAAGCTTCCATCGGTCAGTCTGTCTGTACTGTGCGTTCCCTCGTCCCAATTCATCAAACAGCATGCAAAGCTAGTCCATCTGTCTGTCTGCTTGTGGGGCACACTGTACATACAATGTGCCTTAAAATTAGCTCCATATTAATCCAAAGACCTTCTGCTTGTGTCTGCCTGCCAGCGTAGCTCTCTTATCATTATCATTGTACCAAAGCCCCATGTAGCGCTAAAAGGTGCTCCCCCGTGCAAACAATAGCTTCCTCCACCCAACCTCCCTGTCGTCTGTCATAACTCTTTTTGTGTCTGCGTCTTTGTCTTTCTAAACTCAGTGTGTCTATCTGTCCTTCCCAAGTCTTCACACCATTCCTTTTCAATTCATTTCTATCAGCAACTTAACATGAAAATAGTTTGTTTTAGTGTATATTTTGGCATTGGAGCAGAATATTGAAGTGGGGTGGGACATACAAAGACAGACGAACAGAGGGCAGAAAAGAAAAAATTAGTGCAGTGGAGAAAATGAGACATAAAAGAAGCAGACAGAGACGGAATGAAATGGGAGACAGGTCGGTGCACAACAGACTGAAACAAAACAGAGAGAAAAAGACAGGACCAACAACGGGGAACAGAGTCCAGCCCACAGTTCCAGTGTTAACCATGGCACATTCTTATCTGATATCTAAGTTTATATTCCCCAGACAACTTCACACACTGTTTGTGTAGCTATGTTGGCAGAGGCAACTCCACTCACATAGAGCCACAGTATTTTACCTCTCACCTCCTTATCTCAGCAACAAAGCCATCCAAGCATGGAGGAGAAGAGGGGGAGGAGAGGCAGGTTTGGAGAGGGACAGAATGAGAGTCAGTTGAGGAGAGGGAGCATGGCCGAATAAAGGGGATTTCATAACACAACAAGAGTGCATGTGTCACCTTTCAGAAATGTGAACAGAAACTGGAGAGTAATTTCCAAATTGTCATCCATCATTCATTACAATAAATAAATAAAAGGACCCAGTGTTTCTGTGGTAGCATGGTATTACTGATACGCACACCAAGCTTGAGAATCACTACAGTGATTTTTAAATCATTTTCTTAGAGTAAGTGTGCATTATTAAATGCTAGTAGTCCCCTTTAGGGACAAAACTTTTAATTGGACTCAAGTATCGTGTCTAGAAATAGCCTCAGTGCAACGAAAGCAACTTTGTAGCCTTTGAGCAAAAGTTCACTCTTCTGTGTGCCAAAAGACTTAATAGAAATAGAAATGTATCTATTAGCTGGTATCACAAAAGGCCGCAAAATCCAATCCAATCACAGTGTCTCCAAAACCTACAGTATATAAAGTATGCACAGTAAGTATAGTTTTGATGCATACGGGCCACACAAAAGACCCCATTTGTGTTATTTTACTGCAAAATGTTCCTCTTTCTGACTTCTCAAATGCCATCATAAACCCACACAGGGTAGCGTAAACCTCTAACAACTATATTTGTCACAAAATAGTTTGTACTTAAATTTGGTGACGAGACAGCCATTTATCAAAAGATCATTTGGTTAGATTTTGGTAGTGAAATGCACTTGGAATATCCAAGATCAGACAATGATTTTAAACATAACCTTATACTTTTAATTTTGCACATTTCATATGCAAAAAAGGAACATTTCTGTCAACTAGCATAATAATTGGTACACTGCAAAAACTAGCAAGATTCAGAGTTTGTGTGCAACAAAAAAAGGGCTCAGATCAGGCAAATCTGGGCCAGACAGCGAGTCATAGCAGAGCTCCCAAAAAGCACGACAGCCTGTCAAACACACTGTCACATTGAGATACACTTTACATATACAGACACCTTTACATGCAGCCCACACAGTCAAACACTAACACAGAGGTAGACTGGAGAGGAGTGACACTACTACACAAACAAAACAAGTCGAAGACTGAATGCAGACGAATGCAGAGACTAGTCCGACACAGTCACATTGACAGCCCTCTGTGTCACTTCCATGCGAAGCTAATCTTGCAGCAATTATAGAATATCCATTTCAGATCCACGTCTATACACAGCAGTAACACTGTGTATACTGTGACACGGATTACATTCTCAGTAACAAAATCAAACCAAACAGTGAAAGTCATCCAGAATTCTCACTCCATCTACAAACACATTGCCTCCTAAAACACCGACCTTCCTCACAAATAATTTAAACAAGATGGAAAACTTTGGCTTGTATCACTTCATGTACTTACACAGCTGGGATACGCCCAGCATGACTTTGTATGGAAACAACATTCAGCACTCTATATACAGACAGCGTAAACACAACAATAGCGTGCCCTTGAGATAAATGTTGGAAACCCCGCACTTGAGATCAGCATTATAAGTAGGCTGCAGGAACACACTGCTCTTTTAGCTTCACACAAATAAACATGCGATCAATCTCAAATATGTGCATGCACTGTAGATTAGCACTGACCCCCACCCAAACCTACACCATATGCACACACACACTAAGTGACCCTGAGGGTAGTTTCCCATAAGTAGCAAACCCCCCACCCCTCTGAGAATCATATTGCAATCATTTAAACCCCACTACTCAAACACAACTAGCTAATTATGGCGTCTACATAACTTCACCCACGCCCCACATACATTTTCCATGTTATGTCTACATCAGTTGTACTCAACGCTCAGCTACCTGACCCAATTCTTTTCCCATGCTATGCCTCTGTGTGTCCACATCGAATACATTTTTTCAGCTTTTACTCCTCACCTAAATAAGATAAATAAACAAATAAACCAGGAACACTGTGGTTCAATTTAATTAATTATCTCTACTTGTATCTACTCTCTACTGTATTTATGGACACTGCATTCTAGTGTTATATCTGTTCCAAATCACTCTGGATTAGTGCTTCTACTAAAGGCTGAATATAAATATAAAAATGATAAGTAAACCACCTCCCAGATGCAAGCTCTTCCTTTTATGCCTTTTCCCATGTTACAATATGACTGCCATGACAATGTACCAACTCACACCAATATGAAGTTCTGTATAAAGTATTTTATAAAAATCAATTATATTAATGATAAAACTTTTAAATGAGAGCATACCTCTGCCTCTATGTCAGTGTCGGAACTTGGTAATATAGATGTCCATTCATTCTCTGCTTTAGAGCTCGTTCTTGACTCTAAGAGAGGGTCTGTGTGACAAGCCGTGGCCCCTGTCTGGGGCCCATCTTCCTCTGGCCTACAGGCCTGTGTCTGGCTTGTCTCTGTCTGTGTAAATAGGCTGTGTAGAAGGCCTGGCTCAAGTTGGTCCCAGGCCTGGTCTGTGGCCATTTGTGGAGGAAAGTCCAGGGCAGAGCCGTCTGACTCCCAGTCACTGTCCCCTGTCATAGATCCAAGGACAAACTCTACCCCATCCATCCCAGACTGGGTCCCTTCAGAGTATGAGTCCAAGTCCAGCTCCTGAGTATCCTCACAGGCTGAGCAGACATCTGAGGGGCCAGGCTGGGGCCGTTCAGGTGCTGCCATGTAAACAAAGCTGTCAGGGGAAAGGAAGGCTCCCTCCTCCTCTGGGTCTGGGCAGCAGGGAGGTTTGGGGACAGGACTCGGGGGAATAGAGCCCTCAAGTGGAGATGGGGGATAGTCATTGGTGTACTGGGGAGGCGCAGACACAGCTAGGTAAACAAAACTATCTGATATCACAAATGCCTCCGAGTCTTTAGTATCCAACCCAGCACCACAATCCGATTTAGAAGGTGACTGAGGTAAAAAGGAAGGGGGTGCTGAGTCTGTATGTTGAGTGTGTACGAAAGTAACAGAATCGGATTTTGGGGTGCTAGTTGTCACTTCTGTTGTGGTTTCCAGATCTGGGTCTTGTCCAGGCATGTCCAGTCCTGAGACTTCATCTGTGGGGACAGCAAAAGTCTCTAACACAATGCATGTCCCTTCTGTGTCACAAGCTATTGCCACGACAGGCTTGCTAATCTCTGAGGGGACTGGATCTTCTTGACAGGAAGTTTGAATGTCAACATCCTGTGTACATTCATTGTCGATTTCTTTTTCAGGCTCAAGGGAGTGATCCATGAGAACTCCCTCGCTACTGTCCAAACTTGGCTCAGATTGGTCATACACATCCCACTCTGTTCCTAACTCCTCTTCCTCTTTCAATTCTCCCTCGTCGTGCTCAATCTCCTCCTCCACTTGCTCCACCTCCTCAGCGTAAGGGTTCAGAGGGCTGTGTGAGGGAGGGGATGCTCTCTCCTCACAATCCTCGCCATCAGGCTCTGATGATGCCCCACTATCTGGGTCTGTTTCAGTCCGTGCAGGCGTCCCCTGTTCACAGTCTGTCTGAGTAATATCACTAATACCAGTTCTGTCTGGTTGGGACATGTGGACCCCACTGGAGTCTGACTCCAGTTGTTGACCAAGAGCAGAGTCTGTTGGGTAACTCATCTCTTCTTCCTCTACCTCTACCTTATCCTCATTATAGTCAACATCACACTCTTCATCAATTAAACCATGTTCCTTTTCACAGTCTTGTGCTCGCACCAAGGCAAAGTTTGTAATCTGTTTTATGTTCTCAGAACTATTTAAATTTGAGTCATTTGTAATATCCTCTATGCCTGGTGCAACGTTATTAGGCTCTACAGAGTAAACTGCATCTATAGGAAGAGTTCTTCCAAAATCTAACCAGCCAGTATTTGCTTCTTCCTCTCTCTCCTCTTCCTCTTCCTCTAAACAAGGAAGTGTGTAGGGATCAAAAGGCTCAGGGTCAACACTCATCTCCACTCCCTCCTCTCCTTCATCCTCTTGACATTGCCTCTCCAGCTCTAGGAAGAGGTCATCCGACTCAGCCCCTGAGCTGGGGCAGGGTGAGGCACTGGGGGCCCCAGGGCCTCCAAACCCTGTAGGGGGAGTCAATACAGGCCAATGCCCAGAAGAGCCTGTTAAACTCCATCCCTCTGATTCCAGTGTTTCCCTATCCCAAGACTGGTCAATTATCTCCCTATTCTCTAATTTAAGAACTGCCTCCCACTCTCTTTCCTCTCTCTGAGCTCTCTCCTCCTCTGCTTTATCCTTTTCTTTTTTCCACGCCTCCTCCTCCTCAATAATTTTCCTGCACTCTTCCTGATCCTCTTTGTCAAGCTCCTCAAGTATCCTGCGCTCGTCCTCCTCAAATTTGAGCTCGGAGGCTGTGCGTTCTCTGAGCTCACTGCCCTGAGCACCCCAGCCAAGCAGCCCCTCATCACCTCCCTCCTGACTGATACAGGGAGAGAGAGGCAGACCTCCATATACTAACCCTTCCTCCTCCTCCTTCAGGAATGGAGATGGGGGGTCTAGTAGATAAAGTGACTCTTCATCTGTGTTGCTATCCTCACCCAATAGGGGAGGTAAAGGGGGGAGTACAGGGAAGTTGTGTCTGAGGCCGACCTGGGTTCTTCTTCCTGTTGTTATACTGCGGGGCCAGGTGCGGGCCTTGGTAGGAGGGCAGAAGACTGGTTTTGGAGGGATGAGAGGAGCATTGTCTCCTTGGTCTTGATCCAAAAGAGGAGAGTCCCTCTCTGAATCTGAGGTCTTAACTGACTCAACAGGCTCCTCTGGGATCTGCCTAATTCCAGCTTTAGATGAGCTAGTAGTCCGTCTGTGCCCCTCCCTTTTTCTCTCTACCTGTCTGGATATACTGGGGCTATGCTGTGGTGTATTTCCAGAAACCTGGGGTGCCCGAGTCTGGCCAAAGGCATGTAACTGTTCTTTGGAAGGCGACGGCACCACATGAGTCTGTTTGTGTTGCTTCTGCAGCACAGGATGGACCTGCTTTTGCCTGCTGAGAGGATGCTGCTGGAGAGGAGGCACAGGGCTAACCGTGGGTGTCAAAGAAGGCGAGGAGGGGACAGGAGGAGTGTGGGGAGCAGATGATAGAGGGGAGGGTGTGTAAGGAGGTAAGGAAGGATTCGATGAGGTAGGGGTGGATGGGGGCAGGTGAGAAGGAATGGGCTGTAGAGGAGAGAGAGGAATCCCTGCCCCAGACAGACGCTTTTCTGCTCCTTCAACAGATGAGAACTCAAGTCTCTCAGCAAACTCTGGATAACTTGGGGGCATAAAGGCTTTCCAAGAGCGACGGTTTGGATTGTCCCTCTTATCACCACCTTGATGCCGTCTCTTGGCCACTGCAGCTACCCCACCTGAGCCAGATGATGACGGGACAATAGGCAAACCTGAACCTACAATGCCAACTGGTGGTGACATTATCTGAGGATCACCAGTTAGCTTTAAGGCATCAAAGATCACTCTCTCATCGAGTTTTTTCACGCCACTGGCATTATCTGCATTCCTGGAGACAAAAACACCACCTAAATCCGCTCCAATGGTGCCATTGCTGGATAGTGTACTTCCCTCTCCTCTCACCTCCCCACCAGAGCCTAGAGTGCTCCTGGAAGGTTGGCACAGTTTGGTCCCTTGGTCAATCTGTTCATTGATGCGCATAGTATCATATATGGATCGCTGGGGGACATAGCAATCCTCTATGTATGCCTCATCCTCATCACCTTTTCCAAGGCAGCGAGGGTTCTGCCTCAGGCAGTCCGGACGGCTCAGGGGCTTCCCCATTCTGTTCCTTTTCACTTCTGTTGGGCTGCCACAGAAACCCTATTGTTGAAGGTGCAGGTGTGGCACGGCACAGAGAAATTACATTAAAAACGGTACGCAAAAAAGTGATCTTTGTGGAAAATTAATTCTTTTAAATTGTCTCCAGTCCAATAATCCACAAAACCACACAGTCCATTTGGCTGCATTTAACAAGTCCTTGTTTCACATTCTAAAAAAATATTAAAAATGTTATCATCCACAGTATTATTCCACTGTTGTATGTTGCGTTCTTGACTATGTCACTTCAACAGTTGTGCATTTCCTTGGTCTTTCTGAGATGTGTGGCATCAGCAAGGGAGTGAGAGAGATAGCCCTCCCCCTCGGCACCATATTAATCACCAGCTCTGTTTATTTGAAAGACTGTTAGGAATGAGGGAGAGGTGGAGGGATGAACATAGGGAGGAAGGGAAAGAAACAGTCACCATCTCCCTCTCTGACAAGTACAAAGTCCGAGGTGAGGTGAGGACCATGCAGATAACACCCCTTTGTTTTGCTGTCAGAAACAGAGTACAGCGCTCTCCTCCATATTCATGTACAGCAACTCATTCCTTTTTTGCTCTCACTAAGCTCCTGCCTCCTTCCTCTCCAGTCTCCTCTCGTCTCTGTGGCACAACAGGAAAAGGCAGAGAGGTCTTGGACAACTTCAACAGTCTCAGTGAGAGGCAGGCAGGGAAGTGTAAAAGTCTCCTTTTAAGGTGAGAAAACCCACTCTCTATTATATAAAACAAAGACTGCGTGGGGTGCAATGAACAGGAAAGTACAATACTTTGTTAAAAAATGCTCCTTGCAGGAAAAATGAATGAGAATATGACATCCAGTAAATCAAAGACACAAAAATATAGAAAATGTCTATCCTTTAGAGCTTTTTGAGGCAAGAAAACCCAACTCAAGAAAAACATGAAAATAGAAATCCCTTTACCAAGTCACTGCCACTTTGTGGTCCGGTGAGTGTTGAAGCATTCCACAGCTTTTCTTTTTCTGTCCTCTGCTTCCATCACAAAGAACCAGGGCTTTGTGCCTGCAGGACAAACCCTAATTTTGTCTAAGACATCTCAACTCCATCATAACAGTAATCATTAGTGAAATAAAATCAACCCCATCATCCATACAACAGTCTAGCACTTGAAGAAAATGATAAATCCAGAACAAAGAGAAAAGCAGTCTGCCTTTGCGTGAAGAAATCCCTGTCAGTGTTTCAATTCTTTTCTTTCATCTTGCTTTCTTTCTCTCATCCTCAGATCATCCACAGCTCCAGGGGAGAGGTGGTACAGTAGATCGAAAGCAGGCAGGGTCTTGGAGGGGATGAGGTTGGAGTGAAAGAGGGCATCTGGGGGTAGCTAGAAAAGGGGGGCTGGATCCTGGACCAGCCAGGCAAGCAGGCAGGCGAGCAGCGCAGAGCAGTGAGTCGTGGGACTGTATCCAGAGGGCAAAGACCCAGACAGCCCTCCCAGTTCCAGTCCAAGCTTGGCTTTGCAGGCAGAGTCTTCCCTCTCTTTACCAGCAGACAATCCCAGGACACGCTCTCTTCCCTTTCGCTCTTTGCCGTTTTCTTTCTCCTGCTCCTGACTCCGTACTGAGAATGAAACAAAGTGCCACGCAATCCCAGTTCCTCTTCTCTCTTTTTCCTTTCTTTCTCTCTTTTGAGACGTGTGGGCTCCCAAGCTTTGCTCTCTCTTTCTTTCACTCCCAGTCTCTGTTCTCAGGCCACTACACAGCTGAAATGGTTTGCAGCTGCTAAAAAAATCTCCCTCTTTTCCTCTCACTCTCGCTCTCTTGCTGCTCCCCCCTCGTCTCCTCTCTCACTCACTCACTCACTCACTCACATGTCCCTTCTCTCTCTCTCGCTCTCTCTCTCTCTCTCTCTCTCTCCCTACCTCCCTCCCAGCTCTCTTGCTGTTTGTGTTTGAATTCAGCTCCGTTTGTTCTGTTTCCTGCGCTGGTATTAAAACACAGGAAGTGCTCCAATCATGCTGGTTTCCTCTCTCCCGGAAAAAAAAAGAAAAAAACACATGAGACAGAGGGAGAGGGGTTCGAGAGAGAGAGGCAGAGACGTAGGGGAGTTAAGTAGCGGTAGAGAGGGAGGCAGGGTGCTAAGAGGGGGCATGGAGCCAGAGAGAAAGAGTTGTGCAGAGGAGGATTTTGCTCGTTACCAAAAAAATACCAGCTGAATACCGGGATGCAGCTGATTTATCCCACGCTGAGTAGCAAACAACATTCTGCTATTAAAACTGTTTCCAAATAAATACAGGAGGAAAAATAAAAAGAGGAATGAATTAAAATGCTTTAATATACTGTAATATAACCCAGAGGAGGGTTTCCTCCAGGCAGCATATAATATAGTATCTCACTTGCTCTCCCTGCCACTGTTGTCAGATTTGGTGTGGAGAGAGAAAGAAAGAGGGAAGGGGGCTAGTGATGTGAGATGGCTACATTCATGGCTACATTCATCACAGCTTTGTAATCCACTCTTAATTCTCCGTGGGCAAACCGCCCCCCCGCAGCCCCTTTGCAGCACAATAACACTGTCCTCTGAGAGTGAAATGATACAGAGTCAAAGAAAAAAAAAGAAAGCAGAAAGGAGGGAGGAATGGAGGTAGGGAGAGAGGGGGCGGGACTGTTAGCCGACGGGAGAGAAAGAGGCTTATCAGTAATGAGCCGTCTTTTTTTTTTTTCTTCCCCAAAGCGATTATACAGGCTGTAGGCAGACAAGGAAGTGAGTCCAGTCTGTTGTTATTCACTCCTTTATTTCCTCCTTTGTCAGAGTTTTTACAGGTTTCCAGTTGAGCCACAATCCCTCAGTCGTGCTGAAGTAGAGTCAGTAGTAGCAAAATAGCTGCCGGTGTAAAAAATAAATATGGAAAAGATACAGACACACTCAAAAGTCTGTGATATTCACAGACTCCACTTGTGCATTCCCGTCTGCGCCTTCACTGAAACCCAACCCGGCTGGGGAGTGTGGGTGTGTGTGTTTGTCAGAGACCGAGGGGCCAAGAGGAAAAGGGGCTGTGCACAAAAAAACAGGAGAGGAGGGGGGTGCTCTCTGTTCCTTCAGGATGCCACACAAAACCTCTGAACAGCCACCCAGTCAGTCAGCAGGGGGATACCAGCAAATATGGCAACCTGCAGCCCCAGAGCTTTAAGCCACTTTGTTTTTCTCTTGTTATCCAAAGTTACAGGCTTCTCAGAGCCAGTTGTGGTGTTCCTCCTCCTCCTTTTTCAGCAAGTCTGTTGGTTTAAAACAGCCTGGCAGAGCTCGGCTGATCTGAACTAAAGCATGCCTGCTTTCTTTCTTGCTACTTTCTTGCTCACTCCTTTGCCTCGAAATACATTTCCAATACTCACAAGAGGAGCTCTCTCTTTCCCAACTGTTGCACAGAGCAGCCCGTGGCCTGCATGTCAAATATGCTAAATACTCCACTCTTTCTTTTTAACTGCCTGCCCTCCCTCCCTCCCCCCGTCCAATCACCCACCCCCCGTCCCATCACCCACCCCCTCTCTGTCAGTTGCGCTGCAGCTGTCATTGCCGTGTCCAAGGCAAACGTCTTCATAGGAACAAAAGGGGTTTGTCACTGGTTTGCTACACACACCCACACACATGCAGATCTCACAAACTCTCGCGTGACCCACGGCTAACCGACAATCCCCTCCACACAGACCACAACAAGATTTAAATCCAAGCATTGACAGATGTGGGCCAGCTACCAGGAGAGATGGGAGGACAGGCAGTGGGGAAAAAGAACCAAAATATATTAAAGAGTGAAGGAGGCATAAAGGACAAAGTGGGGCTGATAAACAGATTAAGCTCATTTAATTTACTCATTCAAACGACGCCCTTTACCCTACCCCTTCTTCTTCTGCCTCAGTGACTATTGACACAGGCAGAGTCTATGCCTCCACCCATGACCCCCCCATGATTTGTTTAAGATTAAATTTGATTCCTCTGCGGATCTACCCGGGCTCCCCTCCTCTCCCATGATTTTCATTCATTCGTCGTCGTCAGTCGTCACAGCTGGTTAAAGAGTCACAGAACTGACGGAAAGAGGAGGAGGGAGGGTGTTGAGAGAGGAGTGAAGGGACAATTGGGGGTTTCATTTTCCCTGGGGGTCATACTGTGGTGCAAAACTTTACTACCATGGCACTATGTAGCACCTTGGACCACAGCATCCACTAAATGGCTTGTTATTCACACATAATGCTGCTGTGGTTTTGCCTAAGTTAAAGCCTCACACTGCCATTGCCTGTGTCTAGAGGCTTGAAACCACTTAGTGCAGCTAAGTGACATGAACACAAACACAGGTGGAGAGCATAAAGTATGTATTATTGACTTTTCTGGGTCGTTTATTTGCTCATGGGGGAACACCTGTCGACAGGAAAATATACTTTTCTCCGTCTCTCTTCTTTCATTTCCCCCTCCCTCCCAAACCAGAGTAAATCCATAATCCATCTCTTTGAAACACCGTTTTTTAATGTAATTTTCTTCCTCAACATCTTGTTTTTCAATCTCTCTCCACGCGTCCCACTCTCCGTCCCCCTCTGAGGTTACCTGGCAGCAGGAAAAATGTAGCTGCCATTTAGCTTTCTCTCTGCACTTTTACTCTCCTCACCCACCCTCCTTCTTTCAAACTCTCAGTGGTAGTTTTATATTAACCAGCAGAGCATTTCACCTGCCTGTCTGCATGTGTGTGTGTGTGTGTGTGTGTGTGTGTGTGTGTGCGTGAGTGTGTGTGTGAATGCATTTATTGTTCTCAACCTTCCTGAGGCAGAGAGACAGACACAAAGAGACCTGGATCTAGCATAGCAAGTCACACATAGAAACTGATGCACGCACACACACACCTCTAAGCAAATAAGGCATGCACCTCCACCATCATGCTCAATAACCTCAATAGACACGCCTGTCAATCTTCTACACACCACTGCTGGTCATAATGGTAGTTTCAGACTTTGCATTTTGTGGCTGATTTGATCTGAGTGTGCATGCATGTGTGTACTACTTGTGTGCTTTTCAATTTAACAGTAAGTTAGTCTGCATGTGCGCACGCACACACACACACATTCTTTTGGGCAAATAAAAACTTCACACTTTCCCCAGCCTGGCTGTGTGTGTGTGTGTGTGTGTGTGTGTGTGTGTGTGTGTGTGTGTGTGTGTGTGTGTGGCGGTGTGTTATCATTCAGCTGGCAGCCAGCAGTCTATGTTACAGATGGAGTTTAATGTCCATGTGCGATTAATGCAGGAAGGACTTTCCACATTATAAACACTTTGGAGGTCAATTCTCCGCGGTGGTTTACACCATTTGGGGAGTTTTACTGTGGTAAAAATAGGTTTATCCTCTCTTCTTTCTTTCAGTGAGCTCCTCTCTCTCTCTCTCTCTCTCTCTCTCCCACACACACACACACACACACACACACACACACACACACACCAAACAACACCTGTGAGGCTGCCTGCTGAGAGGTCAATGCTGGAGGTCATGTCTCTTTTCGCTCGCAAACACAACCACCTCTTCTCTTTTTCTTTGAGCCTCCTCCACGTCCCACACAACCACACACCCACCTGGTTCTCTTTCTCACCAGGATCTTACACCACCTCTACAGAACAATGCAGCTACAAAAAGTCTTTGTCAGTATTTCTGTTCTCAGCAATGGTACTTATTTATTTCATTTATTATGTATTATACTGTATGTCGCTGTAAATCAGCAGGTGGATCAACCACGACATGCAATCATCACCTACAGGTCGACTACATCTGTATTATTGTCCCATAACAGCCTCTGTTTATGGTCTTTTATCAGATGTCTACTACTTGCTAATATGTACAGTAATAATATCACTTGTGTGATACAAAAAAAGAATCTCAAGCTAAATGGACAAAGTCATTTTTGCTAAACTATATTCCATAGACAATAAATGTGTTAAAGTATGCAATGTGTTTTTGTTTTACTCCATTCTTCAATATGACTCATAACATCAGTTTGTCTCAGAGTCTCCCTCAGGTTTTATGTCCTCAGCCAAGTCAGTAATATGATATTTATGATTAGCATCAGTTTATCTTTTATCACATTTATACTAGACCCTGAGATGTATGGAAATAACATCAGTGATGCGATTCAAAATTAATTTCTATTCTTGTTTTGAAACTTCCTTTGAAAGTGAATGTTGGTTTTCCCTTTACGCCATTCTGAAATATGACCGACAACATCATTTTGTTTAAGGTAAAACAATACATTTATTATGTTTAGTATTCTAAAAGAGAATGATTACATTAAGTATTTTTGGGCATATCTTTTTAATACCAAACTCATCTCAGGGGAGTAAACTGGATTTAACTGAACTGAGAGAAGGAAAAAGGAAAAAGACAGAGTGAGAAGGCTGGGCCGAGCCGTGGCATGCCTTTCTAATTCACAACAGCTGAAACAACACAGGACCTGAGAGAGGAAAGGCTAAGACATTACACACACACACACCCCATCCCAGACATATTTAGATCATACAATCCCAAGTCATAACAATCACTCTCTTAGAGGTGAGAGATGTGTGTGTCCACATTAATCTATTTGTGTGTGTGTGTGTCAGCAGGATACAGGACAGATTCGGCTGGACGAATCAGGTTATATGATTAGAGTAATTATGTTAACGTGATCCAATAAGCCCCTTAGGGAGACAAAACGTACACACACACAAACACAAATAAGTCATGCACTCACAGCACACAATCACACACATATAGACAAACAGAGTCACACACACACACTAACAGACATGAAAATGCAGACAGAAAGAACAGAAAGACAGAAAGTAGTCCAGGAAAATCCAGAGAGCCAGTAAACAGTGCTGTCGTCCAGATGACGTATGACTTGGATTGGCTGGGGAGTCATGGGAGGGTTACTGGGTTCTGACACACTGAACTCTTCTGACTGACTGCAACCTTTGAGTTTGAGTTGGGCTAGCCAACATGGCTGCTAAAATCAGGCTAACTTGTAACCCTTCTGAAACTCATTAGGTACGGTCTGAATGGACAGGGTAAAAACTTAACTCACTCCAAAGGGTTTATCATATATTTCATATATTTTCTAGTCAGTTTCTTCATGTGGTTTTGAGTATTTACATACATATATGTATATGCTCGGTATGATAAATGGAGAGCATTTTTTTGTTTAGCAGCTCATAAACCACGTCAGTTGAAATACTGATGCGTTTTCAACCCCATAAAATGTGTCTCGGAGTTAAAAACACTTTTTTTTCCATTTAGACTCTGGTGCAGTAACCTTTCAAAAGCTGAACGTGCAGGTTATACAGTGGGATTTTAGATGTCACTAATGATTTATGATTTCCAGACCTGAACAGAAATGCTGCTGGGGTCCTCATTCATATTAATTATGGACGCTCTCTAGATCACATCATGGGTTTTATATTGCATGGGTTTGTTTTTACACACAGTATCAGGTCAGTAATAGAAAAAACTGTATTTTACAAGCAAGAGTTGCGTTTTGGACAGGCTCTAAAGTCAAAATGTCTATTTTTAACTTACTACCTGCTAATTACAAAATTTTAATGTGTAAGCAGCCTCACAGCATGCGCCCAAAGACAACCCGTGAGCTGCTGGCCCAGTTTGGCTTGACTTCTACTCCCATCATTAAATGGTTGCTGACACAGTTGGTGCGGGGAAGGACACTGAGTCACCACTACAGGCCTACAGATTGTCCAAGTAAAGACTACAGGATGATGAGGCGGAGGAGGTGAAAGGTGTGAGGGAGAAGGAGATGGAGGGGGTGAAGACAGGGGAGGCGTGCGGTCATGATTTAGGGATTTTCACAAACACGGGACACACAAAGAGACACAAATGCCTCCTGTTCTGTTGTCACCCAGACTAACCAGCCCTTCCCAGGAATGTCCATCTGCAGCTACGAGTTTAGAGCCTCATAACGCCCCTCTGCTAAAACACCAGTGTGTGTGTGTGTGTGTGTGTGTGTGTGTGTGTGTGTGTGTGTGTGTGTGTGCGCTCTCATCCCACCCAGAGACTATGTCAGCTGCTTAGGGACGGAGCAAGCCAGGGGCATGCAGAGGGATGTTGATGCCACACCCTAATGTGTGTGTGTGTGTGTATTTGTGTGTGAGGGTGGGGTGAGGAGACAGCTGAGATTCCAGATTGCACCCCGAAAAAGACTGGAATTAGAAGCATCCTCTGATGCAGAGTGCACGCACACACACACCTCTCATCGGCCCACAGAGCAACCCTAAATACAAACACAGATTCCACAGTAGCACATATATGCTGACAGGATGGCCATGTATAAACATGATAAATAGCAATACTCGGAGAGACGGATCCTGTTTGATCATACAAAACTTAGGCTGTGTTCGAAATCACTCCCTGGTTCACTCATTAACTACTCCCAATACAATAGACACTCAGCAGTTTACTCTATTAGTGAGCAGTAAATTGAGACTTGGGACACTTATCAATGTGTCACAGGACTGTCATTTTCTCATCTACAAAATGTGACACACTGCATCAGAAAGTAGTGTACTTCACTGGTTCCATTGTGGGAGTTTTTGAGGGCAGTTTACAGTGCATAAGTTCCACACAGAATTTGAACATGGTGGTCAGTAAAAACAGTGCACTTTATAGTAAACAGGGAGTAATTTTTGTCTAAACAGGAGTCGTCTGTCTCACGCGCGTCTCTATACAGGCTACGGCTTGCGTTTTACTATACACAACCCAAAGAGTATTTTCATTTATATTTCTTCCATTTTACACACGTAATTACAGTGATTGTGTATTAGGTTCTGAGTGCTGGTCCTACGCTCAGTAAGGTATCTGAACGCATCCTGTGAAGAACCTGACGGAGGACTGAAGCTGCTGCTCTGTATGTTTTCATGTTGACCAATTGTTTTAAAAAGGCAGGTATCGTTTCAAATTAGTGCCGATACAATAGCCTACCTACGTTTTGGTACCAAAACTAATAAAACCATACTTTTTTTGGGACACATTACTTGAAGAAATAAAAACATATTTTTCTATAAAACACTCATTCATTTAACGAGAGAACCCAAAGTTCTAAAACGTTAGAAGAACACCAGCAGCCGTACAAGAACTTTGCTTAAATAAAATAGTCAATAATAACAAAATAGACCAGACGTTTCATGCCAGCTTTCAATTCTTGGTGCTAGAGACACATTTCGGTTGGTACCAAAAAGTACTGAGGTGTTTTACCCAAAAGGTTTTGTATATATACGTACTATATTATGAACTAGTGCTAATTTTTGAGAGGAATGCTAATAAACAGGAAGCAGACAGAGAAAGACTGCTCTTTCATTTTCTCTCTCATTGACCCAGTAATTATGTGTGAGATCACTGTTGGGAAAAACAATCTGACAACATCACCTCCCACTCCCATGACCCCTTATCCCATGGCTGCCCCTCCACCCATATTCACACACACACACACACACACACACACACACAACGTCCTGAGCCCCTTCGTCTTTCTAAGCATCGGCATGACATCATCCCTCTGGATTGGAAATGGGGTCTGGTGGGGGAGGCGGAGGAGGATGAGGAGAGGGGTGGCCTGGTCTGTTTTGGAGCCAGACAGACATGTTTAGGTTTGAAATGAGCCGAGCTGGATCGGTTACAGAGAAAGAAAGAGAGAGAGAGAGAGAGAGAGAGAGAGAGAGAGAGAGAGAGAGAGAGAGAGAGAGAGAGAGAGAGAGATAGAAACAAAGCTGGACAGGCGGTGGGCTTCATAGAGAGGACGAAAGAAATTTTCACTTTTTTTCTCTTCTATCCCTCTTTAGACTATTAGAGCAGGACAGAGGCAATATACAGTATACTGTAGCTACAATACGGAGAGAAGATAAAAATGAAATAGAGTCCAGAAAAAAAAGTGGTCAGATAGAGGACAAAAGCAATATGTGGAAAAACCCTCTCACTGTATCCCCTCTATCCTATTATTTCCTTATCTTTCTGTGTGCATCTGTAAGCCGACCTCGTGATCCTGCTCTCTGTGACGATCTGCCATCTTTCTCCCCGATAGACTCTTATTTTCTGTTCTTTTCTCTATTCCCGACAATACCCCCCCACCCCACTATACTCCCTTCGTTGCCCTCCTATAAATACCCCTCTGCCCCCAGATAGAGTGACAGACCATTCCTCCATGCTCTATATACCCTGCAGACAGTAGCTATTATACATTCTGCCCCTGCTATTACTTTTGCACCCAGTCTGTCTGCACCTCAGCTCACAGTTCACAGCTTTAATGGAGGAAAATTTTAATCAGTGCACAAATAATACAATTAAAACCTACGTTTCGCCTTATTTCAGCCACGCTTGGTAATGCCTTGAATGGTTTAGTTCTTTTATTTACCATTTTTAAATGGATTTTTTTAAAGATGCATGGAAATAAAACGAAACAGGCAAAATTTACAGAAACAAGAAGACTTATTAATACTAATATTATACATAAATTAACATACACGCAATGGAAGGCTAAAAATTACACTGGAAAATGAATTTACAAAACAAAATCTGGTATCAAAGATGAAATATAAAATAAATATATATATATATATATATATAATATAAATATATATATAAATAAATATGAAATACATTAATTTAAAACTTAGATGACATTTTTGTCCAAAATGCTAATATTTTTTTTAATTTAATGAAGGGATCAAAAAGAAAACATGCTGGGAAAGCAGGTTCTTAATGAGTTCCTTTGGTTAGATTTTACATTTTTTCTATATTAAATGGTTTATATCAGGAACAAAATACAAATTGATTGTCTCTTTTAATCATGTAAACTTGACTGAAATATTCCTTTAAGCAGAGTCATTTGGAGTCTTAGCCCACCTGTAAAGCTGCTCACTGCCATGATTCATTTAACTGTACACCAGACAAAACACATGAAACGGCTTCACACTCTTTGTCTGATCTGGCTCTCTTTTTCAAGTGTAGCCTATTTAGGTTTTCACAGCTCTCTCCTCGTCTCTCTCTCCCTCCCCTCATCCTTCTCTCAACACCTCTTCATCTTCCCTGTCTGTTTGTTCTATGCCACACATTCACTCGGCTTGCTCTCATTAAAAGCCCGACGAGGGGGAAGAAGAGACAGAGAGAGAGAGGGACACATAAACAGGTGGAGGGAGAAACAAGCAGACACAGAGAGGTTAGTAGGTCGAGAGAGAGATGTAAGGGTAATGAAGATGTTTCACTAAATGTACAAATAATCAAATTAAGAAAGGTATAAAGACAGACAGAAGAAGAGAGAGTAGGAATGAAAAAGCAGGAACGAGGATGAAGAAAAACAGGAGAAAAAATTTTCTTTGATCCACCCACACATCTTAACAACAGTGGAGCCGATAACTCTCAAGGGGACAAGCAGGAGTCCGACCAGAATTTTCAAATGCATGGAAGTGATTAGTGCTCCTATCACATGAATCATCAATCATTTAAAAAAAAAACATAACCTTCTCTCTGCATCGCGGCACATGCAGATGGGAGAAAACGGTTAAGTGTGTTTGCTGCGCATGGGGATTTGTGCATACTTCTCCTGAGCTCTCACATACTTGCATAGTTTTCTAATGTGGACAGGATATTACATCATGGCAAGAAAGAAATGTGTTCATTAATGATAGTAGTCAGACTGAAAGAGCAGTCTGTACTCATAAAACGAGCAGTGGAGTAAACCATTTAAATACAAGCAAGGCAAATTCCTGAGGTCAGCTCCTATACAATTCTAGACAGTAAAGTGGGATTTCTCTTTAAATGCAGTCGTTCTGGTCTTAATGCTAAAAGAATATCGCACTATACTATAATGAATTTATGTGAAGCCAGTTTTCGGGCAAACTTCCTCGCTCAGAATACGTCAGAGTAAAAACATATTCACATTATGACCAAATGACTCAACATTATGAGTGTAAACATTAGCACTGGAGCCATTGATGTGTTTTTGTCCACTTGATATCCAGTATTTATTAAGTGGTAGTTTACACTAGGGCTTAAACCATTACCAGCAGTCAATCAAAGTTAAACAACAACAATTCTGTTAATCGTTTAAGTCTTTTCTTAAGAAAAATGCCACAAATGTGAAGGACTTGCTGCTTTTCTCTGCTCCACATCTTTACAGATTGAAAATGTTTGGGTTGTGCAAATTTGAAGACATTGGGCTCTGTGAAATTGTGATTGGCATTTTTTAGACTAAATAATGAACTCATAAAAACATCCTGACAGATTAATCGATAATCAAAATAATTATTAGTTGCAGCCTTAGTTTACACATTTATTTTTACATACTTTAAATCATACATTTATACTCAACAAGTCCTATTGCTGAAAGTGTTGAGCAGCAGTACAGACATTTCCCATGTTTTTACAGTACCAAGTGTTGTTAACCACAAGAGAAGGGGGAAAAAAAGAGACGTGCGATTTGTTACGGTATCAAATTTAGACCAGCGTCCATCATCACAATGACAAAGCTAACAAGTTCAAAGCGTTAGAAGGGTGGTGGCTGAACATCATGAAGTGGAAAGACTATGATATGTGTGTGAGATGAGAGAGAGTTGGTTTGTGGGAAATGTTAAGAGAAACACTGAGAGCATCATAACTGTCCTATAGGGAAAAAAAAGCTGTGTGATTCAGCAGCGTGTCCGGCATTTCAAAGAGATGTGTGACTCAACTAATCACCGCCTCTGACTCCTGACACACCACAGGAGTCCCTCACACACACCACACACACACACACACACACAGAAATGCTTACCTCATGGTACCTAGAGGTATGAGCAACAGGAAGAGATGGATACAGACCTCCTCAGAGGCTCTACACATATTGAATGTCACTATTCATCTCACACACACACACACACACACAGAGCTGTGCCCTAAACCTAAACTCATGTTACGCTGAAGATTTTCTGTTTATCTGTGCAAATAAGTTTCAATAGCATGAGGGGAAAGAACGAGACTGTGGAAACAAACACGTACAACCTTTTCACCCTGAATTCTGCTTCAGATTCTCTCATGTTTTTACCCACACAATCTGCCAAAGCAACTGACAAACACACGTGTACGCATACACACTGCTCAACGTACTGTAGTACATGCCAAAGGAAACCCTAACCCGAACCAAATGGAGTTATGAAGAAAGAGGAGATTAGGTATATAAGAAACTACTGCAAATCAGATTTCAATCAGCTTCTCTGACCATCCTCAACACATACAGTGCTTTTCTATGGGGCTTCATTCACATACTGCCACTGCACCTGCACACTCACATCCATCCATACACATCACATCCATGTAAACAACCAGCAAGAAAAAGAGGTCCATCCTACCTTGAACTCCTGCAGCTGCTGTTTGATTATCTCCACCTCTGTGCCGACCATGCCCTGTGCGTTCAGCCCCTCTTCGGCCCTTCCCAGCAAGCCTTGCAGCTCGGACACCTGCCTGTAGAACTCCCGAACCCTGTCAGCAGCGTCCTCGATCTGGTCCAACCTGGCCTGGCCACGCTCGCTCAGCTGGAGAATAGGGAACAAAGATAAAGGAATCATGACTGGATGAAGTCAATCACTGCACTAATCAATGCCACCATCAAATTATTTGAACCACTACCACCACCACCATCATCATCTTCCTTCTCCCTCACCTTGCCGGCCTGGCGGCTCAGAGCCTCGGTCTCCCTCCTGAGAGCCAGGAGGTCGGGGGAGGAGCCTTCTCGCCGCAGCATGGTGGTGCACTCTGACCCGTGACCCTCCAGCTCTGTCCTCAGGTTGGCCAGACGGGACAAGAAGCCCTTCAGGGCGTCGGCCTGAGAGGCCAGGGAGTCTGCATCACGTCCAACGGGGCTGAGGGAGTCCAGTTCATCATCAAGGTCGGCAAGACGTGAGAAGACATCACGCACATGAGACTGGACCTCGCCGACGCCCTGCAGCCGGGATTCCAGGGAGGAGCAGCACTGCTCGATCTGATGGAGGAAAAAGATGTAGAGAGGTGGGAGGAGGAAATGGCACACAAGGTTTTAGGAGAATCCCAGCCACATTTGTATTTCATCATAAGTGCATCACAATTCAAAAACACAAAATCAAACATCTTCCTTGCAGCTGAAAGATTGTCTCTCACTCAATCAGAAAAAATAAGAAAACAAAAAGCAAAAATGAAAAGGTGGCATGGTGGAAGATTAAGCTTTTTTTTTTAGTTTATTTTGAGCATAGAACAGCGCTTTGTTGTGAATGAGCAGGTCCACTTTTCAGGACACTGACTGGATTTTTTTGGGAAACATTTTTGGAGTGCAGTTGCAATTTGTCACAAATGCAATGGTTTTATATACAGTTAGAGTTCTTGTGATAGCTGTAACCTTAAATGGAATATTTGGAAGCTGGATTGCAGAAAAAAGATGCAATATTGTGGGTGCTGAATTCTCGTAGCTCTGGTTTACATTTCAAATTGTGATGAAGTGTTGAATGTCCACAATGACCATATATGACTACTGTAACTCAAAGAGCCAAACTCTTCTGACAGCCATAGTTGTTCTGCTCTCTCTCAGCTCACTGACACTTGTCTGGGTAAGCACCCACACACACATACAGTACACACACACACACACACAAGATCTGACACCCTCTCACACAGTGTCCCTTGGTATAAATAGTCCCCCTGGTTGTACAACTTCTTTTCACTCCAGATAGAATAAATTGTTGAGGCTACGTTAATTCATTACCATTATAACTCTCTTTCATCGCCCTCCTCTCCTCACGTTCTGCTGTTTTTCAACAGCTACCTGCTGGGTGGACGACTCTGCGCTACTTTGATATATGGGTCAAGTATATTTTAGACATTGACTAGCTTTCATTGGCAATCTCTGATCAGATTTGGGAGGAAGGATAGTCCCCCTCAAAAAATTCATTTTTTTTTTACGGTGTTGAGTGCTGACACTACGCTAAGAACCACTTCCCCTGAATCTCATCACTGCACTTTACAGAGAGTCGGAAATTATATGAACATACAGTAAACCTAAAACATGAACATGTGCTAACAGAATGATTAAGAGAGGAAAACTTACAATATGTTGGTACTTTTTGCAGATGTAACTGAGGCCAGGTTTGGAGCATCTGGAGCATTTATTAAAAAACAAAACACATTTCCACTTTGGTCTCTTTTCCTGACTTTGACTCTGCTCCTCACCTTGTCAGTAACGTCATCATACTCTTTCTCTGTGTGCTTGGCCTGCTCCAGAAGCCTCTGTGCCCCCTCAGTGCTGCCGCCCGGTGTCTGTGGTGAGTCCTGTACCAGCCCTTTGGCCAGGTCTCTGAGGTAGACCACCTGAGGCTTCAGGGACCTTAGACTCTCTTGCTGACTTCTCAGGCGCTCCAGGCTCTTAGCACTGCATGCCTGAATGAGAGAGAAGTAAAAAATTGCCAAAGCCTAAATTATGTCTTTATAATAACCATAATGTTTTCACATCAGCAATGCTCTGTTTTGCACTTTTTAAAGAACATGAAAGTGAAATGAGGACAATGAACACTATTTTTGAGTACCTGTGGTCCCAGAGCCTCCTGGACTTCAATCTGGTGCTTGGCAGCCTCCAGCCTCCTCTCTGCAGCTTGTTTGCCCTCTTCAAACTCCTTCAGGCGGCCAGCCAGCTCCTCCAGCTGGGAGGTGCGGTTATGGAGGCTCTCGCCCAGTCTGTCCACCCTGCGGTTCAGCTGGGCCTTCTCATCTCGTACCTACAGAAAATTTGTTTACATTACATCAGTTTAGTTTTCTTCATTTAATTCATTATGACTTTTAAAGCACTAACAATACTTGTTGCTGACATAGTAAAAAACACCCAAATTTCAGTACAATAATTAAGCTATAAAGCACATCAATGAGAGCTTCACACATACTGCAATGCAACACAAAGTCTGAAATCTGTAAAATCACGTACCTCTTCCTCCCCGATGCAGCATTGTTCCAGCAGCTGATCTGCTGCAGTATTGAAGACCTCGAGGAGAGGTTGTCGTCTTTCGAGGTCGAGTGATAGACCTCGAGCCTTCTGCAAGGCCTCGTCCAGGGCCGATGGGTCCAATGATGGCTGGATCTCTGCATCTTTCTGTTCACACTCTGCTAACCACGGTGTCAGTTCGGCTTTGTGCTGCTGGTAGGTTTCTGCTTTGCTCAGAGTGGTCTTCAGTCTGCTCTCTCCATCTGAGATTCTCTGGTTCACCCTCTCCCAGTCCTGCCTCAAGGAGGCCAGGCGAGACTGCAGGGCAGACCGTTCGTCTCCACCTGCAGGGAGAGTGGCGAGAAGTGACGCTCCCTCGGCTTGAATCAGCTCGTAGGAACCTCGCTGACTGGCGATCCCGCGCTGCAGTTCATCTGTCTGTGCCAGCAGGGAGCGGATGGCCTCCAGCTGACAGGGTAGAGAGTCGGTGGATGATTCTCTGGGATCTGCCTGCTTGTCCAGCCAGGAGCGCAACTCCTCAAACATCTGCTGGAACTGCTGAGTGGACGACAGGGCAGTCTGGAGCTGAGACAGACCGTCAGCTAGAGGAAAGAAAAGCAGAGCACAAGGGATTACAAACATAAACACTGAAAAACCAGTTCAAACAAATACAACTTGTGGATTTTGTGTTCTATTTATTTCAGTGGATTTGTTAGTAGTTTTCTTGTAATCAAAACAATATTCCCATTACAGCTAAAGAGGGATTAAGTTTGAAAAGGCATATTGTTTGACTACATCAAAACCTTACTAACTACCTTAATTCCTTAAACTGGACCATTATGTCTGTATAGAAAATCACTATCAGCATATAAATCAAGCATAAACATACCAGAACACTGGGTCGTATTAAGACCCACTAAAATCACAGTTACGATATGAACCACATAAACTCCACAGACCCGCGCGCTCCTCTAAACTCTTCAGCGGCCCGCTGACACTCTCCAGTCGTTTACTCAGCTCTTCCTTCAGGTATGGTTCAGCCACGATGGCGCTCAGCTCCTGGCAGAGCCTCTCAGCCTTGGCCAGCTCAGTCCGCTGTCTCTCCAGCTCTGAGCGGATCTCTCCGGTTTCCTGCAGGCGACGTTTCAGCGCCTCGGGCTGGGCGCTCAGTGAGGCCTGAGCATCCAACCTCTCACTCAGAGCAGAAACACTAGAGAAGAGCTCTCTGAGCAAGGCCTGGGCAGGAGAGGAGGAGGGTTTAGAAAAATGATACCGTCATGGTGACAGTATAACATGAAACCATACAACATTACTCTTACAAGACTTACCTGGTACCGTTCGCTGGTTCCTTGGGCCTGATCGATGTGGTTTGACCTCTGAGTCAGTCGGTTTGTTAGGTCCTCCCACTGCTGGGAGATGGAACCCAGCTCAGCCCGCACCTCCGCCAGGTCCTTGGGGTCCTGAGCAGAGTCACCTGTCTGGGAGAGGATTCCCTCGGCAGACTGGGTCAGCTGGTCAAACTGTGGCCGCCTGGTCTCAAACTCACGCAGCATAAACTTGAAGAGAGAGGAGAGGTGGGAGCACATTACTCAGTGATGCGATCAGGAACTAAAATATCAGGTTTTCATGAAAAATAGAATTTTGAAAGCCTGAAGAAAATCCTGGAATATTTCGATATGACATTTGGACATCCTGACCCTTTTAATAACTGTGGAATATCTTACACATTGCTTTGTGATTTGAATTGTACCATAAACATTAGTCTTAAAAATCTCTTAAAATATCTTCTCATCTTGATTATCAGCTTGCTTTCATGACTGAAGATGATTTAAGTGTCAAATTAAGAGACAACCAAAGAGCAATATAGTACTTTTTACTTTTACTATTCTGTGGTTTTCTTTGATGCATTTCTCCTCATGCTGGATTTTCTGTATTGATTACCACATTGTGAGTGTGTGTTTGTGTGCATTTATAACTGTTAAAATATACCTTTTGGCAGCATCTCTGTGATTCTGTCTTCTGTCACATACCTGTGCTTGTTGTTTTTGTGTGTTGAGCATGTTGGGGTCGATGCTCAGCGGTCCCAGCACGCTCATCATCAGCTCCTTCTCCCTCAGCCACGGGCCAAGCTGACTGGCTGCTGAGGCAAAGCTGCCCAGCCTATCAGCACACGTTTCCAGCTCAGTCTGCCTCTGGGCTGCAGTCTGATTGGCCGTCTGCCAGCGGGAGTCTGGGGAAAAAAAACAATCGAGGCGGGATTGGGAGAACATATAACAACAATGTTGATGAATGTGTTTTCTGTCTAGTTTCCTTCTTGGGGAATAACTTCTCTTAAAATGTTGTATGACATTAAAGTCCTATTACAGCACAGTGTAAAAATGAGGGTAATCAGTTTTCAAACTAAATCAGTGATGGTGATGAAACCAATCTGCTTGACTCAATGTGAAGAATACTGATGAAACAAAAAGACATCTTTCTCCTCCTCAGTCCCTCCCTCCTACTTCTCCTGTCTCTTTCTCCCACTCTGACTCATGTTCTGGGCATCCAGAAAAGACATTATGAAATTTGAAATATAAAGGCCTCCTTCTTGTATTTCACCTTAAATATTTCTGTCTCAGTTACCTCATAGGAGGCCCTGGTAAAAATATCAAGTATGCGAGCGAACAAATAGGTTTGACAGGAACACTTCCCACGCTCTCCCTGGATAATATTGATCTCAGTTCCTCAGCATCTCTTAGAAAAATGATTACAAATTCCACGGCACTGTGCCTATTTCTTTAGAGCTGTTTTCAACACAGTAAAGTTGAGTTTTTTCTTTCGTTTCCCAGTTTTAAACCCCTTTAAAGATAATTAATTTTGCACCTGGTCTTATATCCTCTACAGTCTATCTATACCCTTTTGTAATTCTCTTATTATTTCATATTTATGGAAAGGCCAGACAGACATGAGGTAACATAGTGTCACTTACTGTCCTCACAGATCACATTCCTCTAAATGTACGAGAATGTATGAGTCCCTTGGGCAGTGTTCCTTCTCTGTATCACTAACTTATCTCCTGTACATGTTACCTATTCATAATGACTCTTCCCACAAAGGTTCCTTTACTTGTAAACTATGTGCTAGTACTGTTCAGTATTTCTATGATACTGTACCTACCATTCACCTACAGTATGCAATAGCTGTAGTCTCCTGACCATGTCTTTATTAACATTTAGTTTCACCCATTATTCGACTTTAGTTTTTGCCTTTGGGTATCTACGTTAGCTGAGACAGAGCTCTAATCTATCACTTTCTGTAAAATTGCTGTCTCATCATCTTGTCATATGTCCGTATGTATTTTTTGTCATCTACAGCACATACCTATATCTTGCAGCTGCTGTCTCCAGGTGTCTGCCTCTGGAGAATCAGGATTGTCAGCAATCAGCTTCCTCAGTGTGCTCTTCAGCTCCTCTACCTTCCCAGAGTGCTCAGCCAGCTCTGATAGCAGGGCCTAAAGAAGAAAGGGAAGAAGACCATGAGAGGACTTAAAGCAGCAACTTAAAATTATTTTATATGTTTAACAAGACGAGCTCACAATAAATTTGATAAAGCAAACATGAGAGTTCAGATGTTTGAATTTAGCACAGATATCAGCAGATAAGACAGTGTTTGTCACCCAGGAAAAGGGTCACAGAACATGCACAATAGGATGGACCCACTTCTTTACCTTGTTCTCCTGTGCCTGGGCGCGTACCACCTCAGGTTTGGAGGGGGAGGCGGTCTGTCCCTGTTTCAGGCTGCGCTCTCTGTCTGTCAGCCAATTCTTGAGCTCCTCAGTGCCCTGCCTGGCCTTCTGCCTCTGCTCTAGTGAGGCCTGCTGGCGACCAAGACGCTCCTTCAACTCCCCACCCAGCGTCTCATATCGACCGTTCACATCAGATACTGCTACCTGGAGCTCTGTCAGGTCTGAGGGCGCAATAAGAGAATAGGAGAAAGGAGAGAATTGCTTAACATATACCAAAATGGAGAAGAGATTAGCAGCAGTGCAAATACAGAAAATAAAAAATAGACAATTAAATCTTAGAATAAAGTCGACAGATCTACTTTAAACTAGTAAAGCAAAGTAAAACAACTGTTGTTCTTATTAGCCTACAGGCATGTAGTGCAGGTGGATCAGGGCTGTCTAGATAGATGTTTTTTTAAATTGAACAAATTTGACACTGACAGATGTTTTGCACGGACAGACAGCTGATACACAGGACAGTATAGGACGCTGGAAACAGTAAAACAGAAAACAGTGCAGAATCTCTCAAAGTGACCATTATGAGGAAAAACTACCAATATCTTAAGAGATTCATTTTCAGGAGGCAATACATTCGAGGAGAGAGAGAGAGCTAGAGCTCACCTTTACAGGTGTGAATGCCATTGACACTGCTGGGACCTCCTGAGCCATTGATTTGAGGAGCACCTGGGAGAGAGACACACACCTGACTGAGACAATGGCACCACTACAACACACTCATGCAAGCATGGTCACACACAAAACGGGACCAATAATGTATCCACATGTTAAAAAATGTGGACACATTTAAAGGTCTCAACAGCACCAGAAAGTCCTGCCAACTCACAAATACTTCAGTGCACACGGAGCGCAGCAGGAGGACTGAGGACGTTGCACAAAAGCAGTGGAAACAGACGACAGTAGAGATAAAGACATGGAGGAACCCATAGTCTTTACATGACACAGAAATGAAATGAATGTATCGAAAAGCAACATAAATACTTGGATCAATATGTGTAATATCTAAAAGAAAACAACCTATGCTTTCCAACTATGCTGTGGTTTGCTTTCGGATCCAATCCCAACCAAGAAACTTTTTCTGTTTCCTAAAAATGTTACCATGAAATGATTTATATAAGAATTACTATTTGTGTACTTAAAGAGGGCAACACACTATAAGAGTGTGTCCATAGTTAGAAAGTTGGAGAAAATAACCAGAGACAGATGTTTATCTACATAAGAATTCTTGAGATCTTGAGTTTGTGGTTATGTTGTATTTGACTGCATTTCATAGAAAGCTTTGCCCCCTTTTTAAACCCTGTACAATTTTGATTATATAGATATAGATATACCGCCTTCTTACCTGCTCCCGTGTTCATGATTAGTTCTGTGTTTCTCTCAGGTCAAATAACTTTATAAACCCTTTGGTAATTTTCTTCCTCCCTTTCATCTCTTAATCTCATCTAAATCTCTCTCATGAGGAAAATAAGTCATTTAAACTGCGGCAGAGTGACATAACTGATATGTTTGGCAGTGTCTGCATCCTTGCTCTTACCAGTTTTCGTCTGAGGAGCGGTGATGTCGATGATGAGGGACTCAAGCTCTGAGCCCGTCTTGTTCAGCTCTTGAACCCTTGATCCCTGTGACTCCCAGTCATTCAACAAGTCCTGAAGGCATAATGCAATTGGCTGAGTCATTGAGCTTTAAGAGCACGTGATATAGTCACTGGATTCAAAACAGCATGTTTCCTAAATGTTTTCCTTTAGTTTACATAAAACCGCTGCATGCAGGGTTCAGCGTCACTTTATTTTTGATTCATATTTTGTTCATAAATGATTAGAGACACACATTGAGCTGCTGGACTCTTCTCTGCAGGCCCTCTGTGTTGAGGTTGGCCTCTTTGGACGGTAGCTGGTCCTGTGCTGTCTGAAGCCACCTGAGGAGGGAGCCAGAGAGGCCGCGGAACTGGAGTAGCTGCTGCTCACAGGCCTGGATGGCAGCAAACCTGTGAGAGAACAGGGGAGGAAGAGGATGGTATAAAGAACAGCAAGAGAAGGTAGGAATCAGTGATAGAGAGGGTGAGGAGGAGTTGCATAATGGAGGAACAAAGATAAGGAAAGGGGGAGAGAAAGAAGAGGTGAGGACAGAGGAGAGCAGAGAAAATTCAGCATTAATCACGTTTATGTTTAAAATGCAAAGCAGGTCAAATGATCTCTTATAAGTTGTTTTAATATTATATTTTCTAAAAAAAAAAAAAAAAAAAAAGAATACACAAAGTCAGGGAGCATTAACACAGCCTTGACCTCCCTCTCTTTGTATGTGATCTGTCTTGAGCTATGGCTGGAAAAGTGCTGACCACCCGCAGACAAAACAGCTCTGAGAAGTCGTCTGGCATGGAGCAGTATCATTATCATGCTGCTATTTTCTCCCCCTCAGGATTCGAGGCTGGGAGTCATCTGAGTAGGCCGTTTATAGGACGGACAATGAGCTGTGTCCACTCTGCTTATATTAGCACCCAGGCCTGCTCATCAGCTCACACTGGCCGCACAGATACAGTACGCACATACAGTACACACACACACAAACACACTGTACAGTACTTGGTAACCAACTGCTGTGAAACATCATGCAACACAGTAAATAATCCCCTACATCATGTACAGTATGTTCTGTGAGTGCTCTCACCAACATGGTTACTAAATAATAACCTACTGACACCCATGTTTTGGATTATAGATATAGAAGTGATTTACTAACCACATTCTTTATCTATCTGATCGGGGCCTTTTAAAATATGTGCATTAAACAGCCTACATTGGTTGTTTTTATGTGACTGGCTCACCAAACTCAAGTATAATCCAATAAATCCGCACCAGACTGATAGTATTTATAAATTCCCAGCCCCCTTCTGACAGGCGTCAAATGTGGCTGCTCACTGATATAACGTCAAACATGGTAGGCATAGCAACTGGAGCTCCATGAAGGCTACAAATTTAGAATACAAATTTTGGAAACACCAGAGGCATAGTCTGCTCTGCAGAGCCAGTCAGTTTTTTTTTTTTTTTAAGCCTATTGTGTCTTATCCAATCTTAATTTTTAAGTTTGACTCTGCCTGTCTTTGAAGGTTATCTGTTTTGTTGTCAGTCAAACTGGAATTGACCCTGGTCGTGTTTCAACATAAAATAACTACACAGCTGAAGGGTTGATAGCTTCCTAACAGTTTTGTATTTGGTGCCCTCTTCTGTAATTTATGGTAAACTGCACAATTGACAAGAACAGGATTAACAATATTTAAATCTTTTGTTTTTAAGATAATCATTCCCATTACTTCCATTTTCACATTTAATTTTAATAAGTTAAAATATTTCCTACTGAAACAACCATGTAAAAGACCAGACAAAAAAATCGCTGAACTTTCTCAGCAAACTTATGTAAATTTAAGACTGATTGTTAAGGCCACACATTTATTGCAGCATGAATTAAAAAAGGCTCTTCTGGTAACATTTTTACCTTTCGTTGACATTGGCTTCCAGTTGGGTGAACTCATCAGACACCCCTTTGACATTATCCAATAAGCTTTGAGTGTTACTGAAATCTTTAGACTGGCTGAGCTCGGTGCCGAGGTTGCAGAAGGATTTCAGCTGGCCAGTTTCCTGCTCCAGCTCGGACCTGACCTCCTGAGAAAAGACGCACGGGACAAAAGTACGGAATAGGACGACAGTATAACTAATCCACTGATAGCTTAAAGGCTTTAAAAGTCTTAAAACCTTGAAATCATATAACTCAAATGACACCATACTGCAGATGACCTATTCATAAAAATTTGACTCCTCTGCTGACCTCAATGGTCTGCCTATAGTCATCCACGCTTCGGTCCGGCTGGCCTGCCAGGCTCAGAGCCTTCAGTCGGCTCTGTGTGAAGACCTGGAGGTCGGTCCCCAGCCGCTCGTAGCTCTCCAGCCTTGGCAACAGTCGTTTGAGCTCAGCCTCCCTGTCGGCCTGGTTAGCCTGTGCTGCAGCGTAGCGCTGAGTCAGTTCATCCAATGCTCCCTGGAGGCCAGAGGCCGTGGAGGCGTCAGAGCTCTGAAGGAGTTTGGAAACGGAGTCCCGTGTGGCTTCCACGCTGCCCTGCCTGGACAGCAGCTCCTGGCGAAGTTTCTGGAGAAAGAAGCGAAGAAGTTGGGTTTGAGTGTAGTAGATGTGACAATCAAAGATGTGCAATCATTCTACTCACTGAGGAAACCTGATGTGCTGCATTATCTGTGATGTTCATGTCTTTTTGAAAAATGGGAACATCTGTATGATACCTAAAAATCTCTATTTTAAAGGCAGATTGTGTGTCTTTAAAATTAATGGAAGATATTTAAGGTGGTGCAGAATATTCAGATAATAATTCAGTTTCTGCATTTGGATTTTGATGATGATTTTTAATGCTTACAAACAGAGATATTTTGTACTTTGTAAGAAAATCCTACAGAGTTTCCTTTGGGTTTACTCCTACCTGGTTCTGGGTCAGGGCATCTTGTACAGCCTGTGCGGTGGGCTTGACTGGTCCAGGATTCAGAACCAGTTTGTCCAGCCAGCTCAGCAGACCCTTCAGGCCCTCCTGGACGCTGACCGACTGGGCCACAGCTGTCTGCAGCTGCTCGGCCCGTTCTGACACAGATGCAGAGAGGGAGCCAAACCTCTTCTCTAAACCATCTAAAAATAAATAAAAACGATCTTTCTTAATTCACTCATATAATTTTTTACATCCATCCATTTACATCTGCTAACTGCAAACATGGTAATCTGAATGTGCATTTGTGAGTGAAAATTCACAAACTGAGACAAAACACCCCATCCAGGAGCAGTGGTCTGCAGTTAAGACTAAAGGCCTTTACACACCGGAGGCGTTTTTTTTTCCGTGCGATTAATTCGCTCGTCAATATATTTTTTCGAACTGTTGTTTTTGTCATGAGTACTTTCACACAGAAAGCCAATATTACGTGGCGAAAACAGCACGGCAAATAAAGGCATCAACCAAGCACGTCATACGGAACGGACGTCGCATCACAACTCCGGACCCGTTGATTGTCTGTGTTTCTCATCACCCTGTACTATATGACAAAGGGCACAAACATTATAAAGACAATGAACTCAAGGGCAACGTGTGGAGCAGCACCACCTGATGCAGGATAGTGAGTAGATTAGTTTACTTTTGGATGTACTAGAGTAAATATATGAGTATTTCGCATTTTCCTGTTGTTTATTCGTTACGTCCCAGGTGTGTAAAGGCCTTGAGAGGGACAGATTAAGTGAGTTAAGTTACCTGCAGCACAGAGGATGTCAACAGCTTTCAGGGAAGGAGACTCATCTGTGCTGACCAGATCTCTTCCTGCTCTCTTCACCTTCTCCAGCTGCACCGAACGCTCAGCCATCTCGTCCTGCAGCAGCTGAAGACAGAGGACACGCACAAAATTAAATCATTTCTATCGCTGACAAGAAAATGTTAAAACCGAGACATGGTTCCCACATACTTTCCATTTTAGTATTCCACCCTTTTTCCAGGCGTTAATTTCTTGACTGAATTAAACATTTCTGGATGGTACTCAACATGATGTAGCGGCTGGGAAAGACTGTCGATGAGCCCAGATCATGATCAACATTTTTCCATTCTTTGAAAATTGTCTGTGCTCTTTTTTTGCCTGTTTATGTTAATGTTTGTGATCTGTGCTTCACCTGTACTTGTCGTAGTGTGTTCTGCAGGTTCTGGGGGTCTGTCTCCCCACTGGGCTTGGCTATGCTTTGGTTCTGTTCCTGAGTGCTGAGCCAGGAGTGGAGGGAGACGACCTCGTCCTGGTACTGCTGGTACCTCTCCAACAGGCCGGACAAACGGCCGCCCAACTCTGTTGACTGCACACACCAACAAAGAATTTCAATGTATTTGTAAATTCAAGACAAAGTGTAAGAACTAATTAATTGAGCACAATTTATAACAATTTCTAGAATGTATTCTAGTATCCCTCACCTTGGTGTGTAGGGTTGTGTATCTGTGGTTAGCATCTTGCAGCTTGTCAGTTACCAGCTGCTTGGTGCTCTCCAGAGCTGGTTCTGAACCACCAACTTGCTCCAGAGCTCCTTGAACAGAGTCCAGAACCTTCTGACCGGAGATGGAGACAAAGCGCAGGTCCGCCTTGTGGCAAATTACATCCTCAGCAAGCTGAAAATACAGACACATTTACAGGTCAGTTGGGGACAAATTCGTGCGGATACATACAGTGTGTCTATTGGAAAAATTATAAACACAAGTGTTAATGGAAAGCATGATCACGACCGGCAGGTCACTAGTTCAAATTTCCAGAATTGCTGGGAAAAATGTGTGAGAGAAGGGCCTCTTATCAAGGACATTATTCCAAACTGCTTCAGTGGAGTTTCTCAGTGGCTTCCAGATTTGAATGTGTAATTGTGCGAGTGTAAATCATCAGGGCATGTGGATGGATGGAAAGTGAGCATGGAAACTCAGTCTTCCATGGATAATGAAAGGTCAAAAAAGCATAGTTGGGCAGTATGTGTTTTTACTCCGCTACACTGGGCCCAGACGCAGTGAGTGATATTTCTCAGCAAATTCACTTCACTTCAAAGCACCGGATACCAGGCTCAGCCAAAATAATCCAACTGCAGAGCCACAGTGCCAGAGTTTTCAGACCTGCAGTTACAGTGCAACGGGTACCACCTACAGACAAGAAAAGTAAGAGCAGCAGCAGTTTGAACCTGCAGATGTTCTGCAGTTTTGATGCTAGGGCCAGCTAGAGACAATGACAAGGCTACATTTAAAACATACAGAATGCAAGTTTTGCTGTCTGGAGCATTGTATTCTAAGAAGTGGGAAAAGTACAGAGTTCACTGTTCCAGGGCTCCTAGTTTCTTTGGAGGGCAAAGGCCAGGTTAGGACTCTACTGAGATTATAAGAGCTTGTGGGTATTCATTTCTTTGCCTTTAGGCGGCAACATCGACATGTGTCTATCTGCAGGTCTAAAGTGCTGGTGCTCTTACTTTCCTGCTAGTAAGTTGTGTAAAATTGGTCAGACATAACTGAACAGCTCCCTCTTGTGGAGAATCTTCAGCCTGTTAAATGGGAATGATAAACTCACACCCTCATGTTTGTGATTGTCTGAGTTTGTGACTAAGTTATCACCCAGTTCCATGAAGAGTTTCACATGTAAATATTGAAAAAGGTGAATTAATGACATAAAACAATATAGAGAAATCTCCATTATGTTATTAACATGTGTATTATGTGTACCTTTCTGTGCTCCTCCAGTCTGCCCTTCAGTCCTTGCGCATCGGTTTCTCCTTCCCCTAAGGAACGGAGCTCCTGTTCATTTTGTTCCAGCCAGGTGCCTAGAGTTCCATGCTCTTGGAGGAACTTTGTCAGCTCATCCTTCAGAGCCTCAGACTTCCTCAGACGGTCCTAGAAGAAATAGTTACAGTAGCAGCAGTCAGTTAAGTAAAAAAAATACCAAGAAAAAAAAGTGAGTATTAAATTGACTCATTTGTCTCCACCACTAGAATGTAGAAGCTGTCTTGCCCATTTTCCTTGACAATGTTAAATTTTATTCTCATAAAATCAAAATATTCAAAATAAATATCAGAGAATGTCACTGGCACTCCATCAAGCTGCAATTAGATAAAGGTAAACATATCACAGATCAGGGCAGGGCAGGAGGCCTTGATGTAGACTTAACATACACATCAGTATTCATTTTGAGTACCTGGCAGCTCTGTAGCCTGTCCTGGTGCTGGGCCTGCAGCCGATCCAGGGCAGCCCGGAGACGCTGCTTCTCTTCAGGAGGAACAGTGGAGTCAGGTTGGTCCAGAAGGGAGCGAGTTGACTGTGTGATCTGGAGTAGCTGTGCCTGTTGAGACTGGAGCTGCTGGAGCTCCGCCTGTGAGAGAGGACAAAAGTTATAGGTTACAACTTGGTAATGTTGTAAGATGTTTAAGTCAAAATGCCATACACATAGATTAGAGATTCTAACCTGCAGCATCTCTGTGTGTGACATCACAGCGCCCTCTGGCTGTGAGAATGATGCATCAGTAAAATCTTTTTCCACGCCAGATCCAACTCCTCTCCCGCCTGGTTGGTTAAGGGAGGACAACTCTTTCAACAGAGAGTCTATTTGGCCTTGAGTCTCCTGGAGCTCCTCCTCTGCCTTCGCCTGGAGGAGAGAAGAGGAAAAGAGGATGAATACAAAATAAGCTAGTAAACAATATAAAAAATGTTTTCTACAATATTTATATATTTAACCCCTCTCATCCTCTTACCTTTTGTGTGTTCTGCTGTACAGTGGTGTTGATGGCTGTGTCCACCTCTGACAGTGACGTGTTTGCTGAATCTGTAAGGGCACTGTACTGCTCCTTCATTCTTGTTAGCGCCCCCTGCAGGTTCTCCCTCTCCTCTGGGCTCAGACTTTCTCCTCGCTCTGCCAGCAACTCCTCCACAGTGCGGATAGCCTCAGCTATGCCCTCATGTTTGGTCTGGAGGTCCTTCTGTACTTCCTGGAGAGTGACAGAAAACAGATTTGGTCAAAGAAGTATCCGAAACTCAAGATGGCCTTGAGGCAGTGAGGATGAACATGCCTCTAGGTGAGCAAATTAGAGCAGTCAGAAATAAGTCTCCACCATCAAATAAATACAGTGAGTTAAAATGCCAATATTAGATTGTGAATGTGCATTTACATATAAATATGCACAATAGATTAATTTGTGTTTTGGCCTTTATATTCTAGATATGGAGGGAGATGAAAGTTTAATACCTTTAGTTTTTTCTGCTTCTCTTGCAGGACGTTCACATCACTTGACTCTGCTCCAGCTTTCTGACTGGCCAGCAAGCTGGCAGCTCCAGCCAACCACATAGTAAGGCCTTCTAGTTTCTGAGAGCATTCGGCTTTCTGCTGTTGAACCACCTGAGAGAAAGGAATGAGAAGAGAAGGAAGGAAGGAAGGAAGGAAGCAAAGACCCACAAAGAAAGAAAATGTGAGGAAAACTGATACTGACATGAATTAGTGAGGAAGAGTCTATCATAAACAATTAAACTGGATCATGTGACAGGAACAGACCATTTTGCATTTCTGATATAGCCACCAATTTTTATACTTCTTAAAATAAGAGCACACTAAATGCACACTGTAGTGCACACTTTGCCAAGCTTTGAGCAGACTGTGTCCAGAGTTCACACTTACACACACACACACACACACAGGCAGACATACATATATTATCTTCACATCAACATGTTGGTCAAGCAACAACAAACAATACAGAGAGAACAAATATATGTTTATTTGCTGTTTTTCCTCTTTCTCCTCTGTATTCAGGTGAGACAAGAGGAAAAACAGTTAAGCATTGTAGCCAGCAAGGCTTTTCTGCTATCAAATCTCTAGCCTTTACCGCCGTGACACAAGCGATTTCCTTCAGTGGCAATCTGGAAGAGCAAGGCAAACAGGTTAATAAAACACATGTTATAGAGACATGCAGAGTAGCAAACACGCTTGCATAAAAAGCCTTTGTAGTAGGAGTGAGAATGGTGATACTGTCCATGTCAAGTGGCAAAGCTTTTGCAACAAGAGCAGCAGTGTGTTGCTATCAGGGTATGAAATAAAGAAAGAATAGGTTTGAGGTGATGTCTAATGGCCACCAGAAGTTAAATTGTGGTGGAGGGTAGCTAGTTTACATCATGCTTTTCTAGTCTTAAACGAGTTTGACATGATTTCATAGAATGTGAGTGCTTATCAAAACAGTGCAAAGAAAGCATGGCAACAGTTTACAGCATGACAGATAAAGCTGTGAAATATAGTATGAGAAAGCTAACCGCATTTAAAATGTATTAGTGAGAAATAGCGCAGCGTTTCAAACCAATCCGACTCAATCATCTTTTTCCAAACCTCTCTCTCCCTTGCAATCTGCCTTTCTCGGTCCTTCTCCTCGTCTTTCACTCTCTCCCTGCGCTGCCACTCCTCCTCCCTCTCTCTGTGGGCGGAGAGGGCATCGGCCCAGGCCTGGGCTTGGCCCGACGCTCGGTGGAAGTCCCTCTGGAGTTGCTGGAGCTTCCCCAGAAGCTGCCTGCTCTGCTCAGGGACCAGGTCCTGAGCCCGCTCTGAGATGAACACCTGAATGTCAAAGGCCACATTGTTTACCTCACTGGAGCGAGCCATCAGAGAGGACTGGAGCTCCTTAAAGGAAAGAGGAAGAAAAGGGGTAAATTAGAGGAGGAGCTATTCCTCCGTAGCTCTAAGGGTAGTGCAAAGCGATGAACATTTCCTCTGAGGAAACAAACAGAATATATATTAAAGACTTAATAAAACAGTGCATATTTTTACCTTATGCAAAGCCACAATGTCACATGATCCTTGTTTAATTAGCACTAAGGAATAATGTTGCAAGTGTTCAAAAGTGACCATGCATTTAAAGTGTAACAAAAATGTCTGTTTTATCATAATACAATTTTATGCATTCCTTCAAAAGGAGGATTATTAAAACGATTTTCTTCAGTTTGTACAACTTGCCTTGCAAAGATTCAGCTGCTGTGTGAGCTGATCACCATTGTCATCTTTCTCTGCCTTCTCCATTTTTTCCATCCCCGCCATTCCTCCATTCATTTGAGCCTCTGTCTCCCTCAACCAAGAAAGCACACCCTCCACTTGATCTCCCAGTGACTTCTGCTCAGCTGTTACTGCCTCCTGAGAGAAATGTCAGAGTGATTAAATACTGCTGTTGAGTATCGTAGCCTTGTCCTAGTCTAGTAAATTCAAACATCTACACAGGGAAAACAAGGAATTAGAAATAGGATAATTGATCTAAAAAATATCTGCCAATTCCTCTCTGCCAAACAAATGAGCACCTAATACACATGTTCCTTTCTGGTTTTCTCTACACTACTTCTTTTACCTTATATGAGTCTCTATGGTCTTGTAGACTTTGCAGAATGTCCCCAGAAAGTGCTCTGGCAGCCTCATACCCTCGAGCCAAGCTCCGCCCGTCCTTTTCCAGGGCCAGTAGGAGCTGCGGAGGAACACCTTTAGGTTGGGGCTTCAAGAGCTGCTCAGCAGCCTCCACTTCCTTGTTGATCGCAGGCTCCAAGTCACGCAATTCAAGGTCCAGAGTCTGAGAGATAGATTAGGAAAATAAAACAAAAAACTTCTTGATACTGTTTGGTAAGAGACTAATCTTTAAATCCGCTTTTTTTCCCTCACACTGAGAACCACATGCACAAATGAAACTGCAAAATAATTTAAGCGTCAAAAAAGGTACACTGATGTGGGCTTGCGTGACATTAATATAATAGCATATCTCTTTCAGGTAAACATGCATATTCTTCACCTCAGTCTGTCTGATGATGTCATCCAAGGCGATGAGGCTGCGGCCGACAGACTGCTGTTGCTGCTGTTTGAGTCGGACCTCAATATGTCTTACCATGGAGACCAGGGCTACAATTTGCTGGTCATGCTCCAAGCATTCCTGACGCATCAATGATGACTGGAATAGAACACAAATACAACAAAACATAATAACATTCTCTATTATTAATTCTAAAAATATAGACAGTTTCTTATAAAGAAATCTGTATGAAAATTTAGGAAAGAATCCTTCAAAAATGAAGTACTTCTTACCTTGCCCGTCTTGGATGTCGTCCCCTCTTTGTTCAACACAATTTCTGGACTCTCTCTGACATCATCCTCTCCCTCTTCCCAACTCTCAGTGGCTGTGTCAGACTCAGGGACTCCAGTTGATTCAGACTCAGTTGAAGCATCTTCTGCTGATTCTGGAGACTCGAGATGTTGCTGTTGGTCTTTTGAAGATTTTGATTCAGGAACATTGGTACTATCAACTTCAGGTGTTTGATGCTGTTTCTTCTTTTTACCTTTCCCTGCTCTTTTACCTGGTTGTGTGCCAGGAGCCATAGATTGAGCTTTGGGTTGGATGTCTGGTTTGCATGTGACAGCCTTGTGAGAAAAGTCGATGGATTCACCAGCATGTTGGGTTTCTGAATGGGATTCTCCTTTTCCAGAAGATGTAACCCCGGTCAATTGTATGTTTGCCTCAATATGAGAATTGGGCTCTTCCGACTGACTGACTTCTGGTAGACTTTGTTGACTGGTCACAGCTACTTTAACATTAATTACAGAGGTCTCCACTTCATTTGCCTCATCAGCAAATGAAGGTCCGATGACATCACTGGCTGACTGACCATCAGTATGTCTGTCCATCCTCTGGTCCTTAGTCAAAGCTGAGTTATCTAAATCTGGTTTTGCCATTGAAGATTTTGTGGTCATTTTTGTTGACATCACCTCAGAATCCACTTTTTCATCAGTCTGTAACTTCTCAGTGTCAGGCTCAGTTTTGTTTGTCACTTTGGGACCCTTAGACTTCTTGTTCTTCTTACTTCGTTTACTTTGCAGAGTTTCTTTAGGCTGGACTGATGGAGCTGTCTCAGTGTCTTTTTGTAGGTCTTCCTCTCCAAAACTCCTGTTTTTTTCTCTCTCACTTGAAGAACCCTCCAATAGTTTTGTCTCTATGTCCTCCTTAACACAGAGTTTCTCCACAGTTATATCTTCTATTTCATCTTCTTTGACACTCATCTCCTCCTCACTCTCTTTTGGTGAACCACTGGGTGTCTTGACACCATCACCTTTGACATCATGACTCTCAACCTTAGCTGGCAGAGTTTGTGCCTTTACATCTTTAACAGTTGTGCCTTGACGCTCCTTCTTCACCACCTCATTGCGCAGTGCCTGCAGCTCCTCAGCAGTCTGCTTCTCACTCACTCCTTTTTCAAAAACCTTTTTAAGAATGCTCTCTTTGGCTTTCAGTATCAAGGCTGCCTTCTCGTCATCTGGTAGAGTAGATTTCTGAGGCAATTCTTGCTCCTTCCTTTTCTTTACCTCCTGACTGCTCTCTGGTTGTTCTGGTTGCTGAGAGACAGAAGCCTTCTCTTCAACTTTCTCTTTCTGCTCCTCCCTTTTTATCTCCTCTCTCTTATCATCCTGTTTTGTATGCTTTGATAAAATATTTTTTGTTGCATCCTTCTCTGGCTCAATAGTATGTTCTGTGAATTCCAGAGTGGCTGAAAATGCTTCCTGTCCCTGTTTTACCAAATAATTTTCAGCCTCAATTTTCCCATCAATCTTTGCTTCACTTTCTACTTTGGGAGGCCCCGTGGAAGCCTGATCATGAATCTGTGATTTCTCATATTTGTCTTGTGATGCAAGCTCATCTGTGACTGCAACAATAGCCTCAGCCTGTCTTTCAATATGTGCATCGGCTTGATCAATTTGAGAAGGATGTTTTCTCTCTGGAGGGTGTGTTTCACTCTCTGCTTCTTTGCCCTTTCCATTCTTTTTATTTTTCCTCTTTTTCTTGCTTTTGCTTTGTGTCACTGTGGATGGAGAGGTCAATAACTGGTCTGACTGCTCAACGTCAGTGCTAGATTTGATCTCAATCTGTAAAGGTTTCTCTTTCTCCACTCTTTTACCCATCTTATCTGCAACATCTCTCTGTGCTGCCACATCACTCTTTCTATAAACCTCTTCACTCAATTTTGACAACTCAGTACTATCTTTGCTTTCTCTGTCATCTCTAATCTCTGTGGCCACAAAACCTGTCAGGTTTCCATCTTCAGAATCATGATGAACAACTGATGTGCTCTCATCACTGTGTCTAGACTCCTTTTTCCCAAACCTCACAGGTTCCCCATCTGACTTTAACATAGCAGACCATTTTCTCTCCTCTTCCTGTGGCTCTTTGTCAATATCATAGACATGTGTCTGAATGGATTCTCCAACAGAATCTCTGATAATGTTCCCCTTTTGTTTATCATCAGTCTCACTCACACCTATCTGCAGTCTCTCATCAAGCTTCTGCTTAGGAAGAGGCTCTGATGTATTGATGTCTGTCTGTGGTACTATCTCTTCTATGGCTTGCTGAATTCTTTTCTCAACATTAGTGGCAAACTTACGCAAGAGGTCTATTGATTGGTCTTGCTCAATTAAAGCCTTTTCTTCCACTGACACTGGCGCTTCTGCTTTGTCCTCTTCTGTAGTAGTGTCATAAAGCAATGACTGATCTGATACTACAGATGCCAATGTCTTTCCATCGTCCTGTGTGATTGCTAAACCTTTCTTTGAAAGTGGAGATCTTGAAGGCACCTCAGTGTTTACATCTGACCAGTTTGCTGGACTGTCTGGGCTTGACACTGACAATGTAACAGCAGGGCTGTATGTGCCATTTGATGAGGCAACAGGTGTAGCACTACCTTCGCCCTCTATCTCTACAGAAGCCAATTTCTCCTGAATCTCTGAAGCTATGTCACTGGAGATCAATTCTTTTGCAATTGCATCATCGAGGCTAGAGACTTGTTGTCCGGTGGCAGGATCAACTAAGCGTCCTTTCAAAAACTGGTTGGTGACTATTACCCTGACCATATTGTCTCCTACTAAACCTCTTTTATAGGCTTCAGATAGGGGAAGCCTTTCTCCAGTATTGATATCAATGATCCCTCCACTCTCTGCCTGGCTTTGGAGCAGCCTCAGTGCTGGAACTGGGTCAACTTTCTTTGATGCAACTGCCTCAGAAAGGGTCAGGTTGTCTCTTGTTTGCTCATCATAAACACCTCTGAATGGTTTCACCTCCAAGAAGCGTTTACCTGTTTCAATATCTATCTTACCCTGGTTTACAAGCTCTGAATAAGGCACAATACGTGCAGTTTGGGGGTCAAGCACTCCTTGTGTTACAGCAGAAGAAGCCATGGCTTCACTGGCAATATTCTCATCCAGGATACCCTTAGAAACTGCCTCTGTTAATGTCAGTTTACATCCAGAATCAGGGTCTAAAATAGCTCCTGTTGATGCCTGGAAAACAACAGCTTCTGGTTGAGATGAAGGGCTGATTTTTCCTTGGTAGACCCATTCTAATTCCTCCAGGCCAGGAGCAATGGACCGATCCACTAGTCCTCTATCTACAGCATCAGCAACTGACAGCCTTATCCCTGAAGCATGATGTATTACACCGCCCTCAGCCACCTGCCTTGCCAACACCTGATAAGCCTCCTCAGACCTAATTAAACCTTTCTGAATTGCTTGCTCGAGAGGAACTGGAGACTTGGACTCTGGGTCAATAACACCTTCCATCTGTAGCTGTAAACTGGCTTTAGTGAGGGCTGTTGATGAATCTGTATCCTTTCCTCTGTATGCCTTCTCTAGTGCCACCAGTTCTTCTCTTTGATCCTCCTCAATCAGTCCCAGGTTTGCTGCTAGAGTGACAGAGACTTTCTTATCCCTACGTAGGTCAATAATCCCACCAGACACCACCTGGGCTTCTAGAAATCGAGAAGCGGTGTTGGGGTCAATCAACCCTGCCTGAGCTGCCTCCCTTACCCCGCAGATCTGCCTTTTCTCTACATCCACTACCCCTGCAAGGGTTTTATCTGACTTCAGGACATTCCACATTAGATCCTCATCTAGTAAACCCTCCTGCATAACATCCTCCATGCTAAGTGACTCACCGCTGCTGGCATCTAGGAAACCCCCAAACAGACTTGCCTGAGCCATTAATTTAACTGCCGTGTGGCCAGGGAGGACACCCTGGGCTACTGCCTCATCTGGGAGCAGCTTTTCCCCTTCTTCTGTCATCAGACCTCCTTGTTTTAGCTCAAGGACTAACCTCATCAATTCAGCATCGTCACCTTCCTTCTCTACTGCTGAATCATGGATATCAGTCTGAGGTTTAGCATGCTTTGAGTCAGTCTCTGTTATAGGCACCTTTTGTTCCATCTTTTCTGATTCAGTCTCGGAATGCATTATATCTTTCCTATCATCAGATTGGGTTGAATTAACATCTTCAGTTGTTTTTACTCCCAGTGGAATGGGTTCTTTCAGCAATCTAAAATCTCCCTCTGATTTGAGTGGTGCCGTGCCTGTTTTTCTATCTACTGTTGTGGTTGTACTTCTAGTCTCCTGATCACCACTATACCTGGATTTGGATTCAGTTGCTAATGGTTCATCTCTGCCTTTTGTTAATTCCTCTCCAAGGCTTCTAGCTGAAGCCATTAAACTTTCAAGATTGGATATCTCTTTCTTTTGATCTTTTACTTTTGCATCTTTATCTATGGCAATTTCATTTTTAGTTGCAAAGGCTAAATCACTCTCTACAATTACTGAAGGTTTTTGCAGCAACTTGTTGTCATTTTCTCTTTCATACCTTTCTTCAAGACTGCCTGTACCACTCATCTCAAATTCTTTGCTTGGTGTGACTACATTAGAATTTTCTTTTTCAACTTCAGTTTGTCTGTCACTCGCCTCTTTATCTGTCACACTAAACTCTCTCACCATTTCCAGCTTCCCCTGCTCATCTGTGGTCAAACTGCTTTGTGGCTTAACTTGACTTCCATATACAGAGTCTCCAGCAACCAGTTCAGTAGCTTTGACCAACTCCACCAGCTCTGGGTCTAGCAGCACCAATCGTTTTCCAGAATGAGCATCAACATAGCTGTGAGTCATGAGGTGATACAGCAGCTTGTGTTTTGCTTGTTCTTCAGGATCCATTCTTTGTGTTGGTGTAGCATCCCAGACAAGGCCTTCGGGAGATGATGAAGACAGTGGAGAAGATGGAGGTGGAGAGGAGCTGGTGGAACCCCAGCTCAAGCGGTTTAGAGATGGGGTACCTGACTGGTTCATGCTGGAAAGAACATCTGGAATGTGGGTGTCTTTGAGAAAACGAACTACACTGGGCTCAAGAGCCTCTTCAGCAGCCTGGTTTAAGGGCAGCACCTGGAGGGTTTCTGGGTTGTACAGAGCCCCAATGGCATGTCGCTGCCTTAGGATGTTCCTTGATAGCTCTCCTGAGATCACTCCTTGTTGAAGAGCCTCAACAATGGGCAGGAGCTCTCCGGACTCAGGCCAGAGTATTCCCATGAAAGCCCAAAGAGACTCAAGGACCAACAGAGCCAAACGAGAGGACAGAAGATCCCTACGAATACTCTCTTCCAAATCCAGGCGCTCTCCACTAAAAGGGTCTAGAATTCCCCCATTTTGCAGCTGTCGTGCTAACATGGCACAGGCTAGCTCCTGGTCCATAAGTCCATGACGAATGGCCTCATCGATCGTCAGCCGGTGGCCAGACCGTGGGTCAGCAATACCACCGGCAAAGAGCTGAGCTTCAAGAAGTCGTACAGTAACTTTCCGATCAATCAGGCCTTCCTGGACTGCACGGAAAATGCCAACTTTTCTTCCGGAACGGAGGCAGACAGTTCCTCCAGGTTGCTGTTTGACAGGGAGGAGAAGGAGACCTGAGTCATCGTCAGGGACACAGCGCTGTTGTAGCTCATATAGGTTTAATTTTTCAGCTGTGTTTGGATCGATCAGCTCTCTATGTTGTAGCCTTGACTGGAGTTTGGTGAGGTTTCTGGGAGTCAAAAGTCTCCTGTCTTCTGCTTGCTCCAAACTCATAATTTTTCCCATTGAGTTTCTCAGGCCTCCAGTGTTCAGCTGGAGTTCTAGAATACGAAGTCCAACGTCCTCTCTGATGAGCCCGAAATCCATGGCTGTAGCTACTGGCAACACATTTTGTTGTTGGTCATCTGTAGACTTCGTATTTTCCACTATAAGCAAGGCACTCTCTAACTCAGAAAGGGAGTGTCTGGTATGGGTGTCAATTAGGCCTTGAGCTAGACCTTGTTCCAGTGAAAGATTGAGAAGGGAGTCAGGCTGGAGGAGGCCACCCATAATGAGCTGGGCCTCCAGTAGTACATGGCAGGTATCCTGGTCAATAAGACCACGTTGGGCTGCTTGGAACACTGGGAATGTTTCCACTGTTCCCAGGTCGATTACTCCAGAAATGGCAATTTGGTTCTACAAAAATAAAGAAAACAAAATTCAAGTTGACATTCATTATGGTAACATTAAAGATCAATGTGCTATGGCACTTTGAGCCAGTAAATGTATTATGTTATGTTATCATATTATATTATCATAGCATATTAGGGGCATAATCAGATGGTAGAATCAGAAAAGGAAGAAAGCCTACAACCAGTTCCCACAAAAACATAATATAAGTTAAAAACAAACTATAATAGCTTTTTGTTGGCATGTTAGTTATTTGTACATATTAGAAATTTGATTGTTTCTTTCCAATATTTATTTCTCTTTTATATTAAAAAGCGCTTTAATACTTACCACTGCTATTCTAAAACCAGCACTAAGCATGCAACAAAGCAACTAGTAAGAAAAAATGCAGAAAAAGCTCTAGATAAAGATAAGCAAACACACATAAAAGAACACAGAAGTATTCAGAAGAAAAGGAGAATAAAATGTCTAGGTGAGAAAAAAAAACTTACAGGCAACGGTAAGAGAGAAAGCGAGCGCTACTTACCGTATGGGCTTGTCCCATGGCACACATTACTAATGGGCCAGCTTATGGCTCGGCAGAGCGAGGCGCGACAGGTGAGAAGCTGGTTGTTAGCATTCTGCATGCCAATCTTCATTCTGACTCCTAACATTGCACTGATACTAAATCCTTCTGTTGACCTTACTTTAAACTGGAATAGGCTCAGAAAATTAAACTATGACTTCTTGTCTCTGACACCTTTAAACAGGTGTCACAATACACACCATTTCCAAGGTATGTTTACCTCTTCAGTCGCACAGATATTATGATGAATTGCAGATTGTCTTGCAATATACCATGTATCACATAAGATTGGAATCACTCATTATCTTTGGCAAGGCATTGTGACAGTATTGTATTGTCAGACACCTTGTGATTCCCACTTAAATGAACTGATCAGTAAACAAATCTAACTCATTAACATTTAGAGTGTTAATAAATGTTCTGCACTGTTTTCCATCTCTCATTCTGATCCGTGGCTCAGAGCTCGGATGTCCACAATTCTCCTTTGGCAGCTGTTAGTGGTTTTCAAGCAAAACGCTCGTTTAAAGTTTCAAACATTAATAGTATGCATTAGAACAAACACAAAAATTCTCATTCACACACACACACACTCTTGTGATCTGGACACAACATGCTCAAATGGTGAAGTGGATTTTTTTGCATAGCTGGCCTTTGGTGCACTTGCACTCTAAACCAAAAGTGACTTTTTAAAAACGTCTATGCTTCAGTGAGTATTTCTTTAGTCACATAAAAGTCCTCTGTAAAAACACACAACATTCACATTGGAATCAATTATGAGGTGCAGCTGTCAAGACAAGAATTATTATCAAGGATTACTTGAAACCTGAAATTCTCACACACGTTCAGTCCTTTTTTGACCGATATTCCCATACCTATATTGCATATGCCAGGAGAGGAACAATTTTATGACCAAGTGAGAGCTGACTCTGAATGTGTTATTCCCATTGGTACACATATACATGGGGTAAACTTGATGCAGAATAAAAATAAATACTGAAATGTAATGTATTGACTTTATGAAGTGGCATTACTTTACCACTACATAAAGAAAAGTAACATGATACTATTTTGTACCTACAGAGATGACAGTAAAATGCGAAGGTGTGTCTATTGATGATTGTTTCTAACAATGGATCTACAAAAAGCAGAGCTCTACAGCTTCTGCCTAACTGCTAGCATGACTTGGGTAGCGCTGCACCACTAAGGCCATGTATTAACCATGTTAGCAGTTTAGCGGATGTATTTTCTGATGATAACGACAATGATGATGAAGATGACAAAAACTAGGGTGGTGATAGTTAATGACATGACTGCAGGCTTATAGGAGAACAATGTGAGAGTGGAACACTCCATGCTAAGGCCCGATTCAGACAGTGTCATCCAGTGAATTCTTCTTTGCCCACATTTCTACTGTGAGTTTTCATTTATAAGAAAAATCTCACTTTCACTAAAAAGTGGGCTGCAGAAGTGTTTCATGACAGAGATTACAGCATCTTTTAGATTGTCAAATTATTCTACTATTTGCAACTTCTCCTTGAACGACAAAGAAGGAGGTCAAACAAAAGTGCCAAAAATAGAAAATGTTATTTTTAGATCATCTGGATACATGTCTGAACAGGGTCTGTGATGTTTGTTAAACCAAATCAAGTCAATGAGTGAGATTCGTCAATTGTGGTGATGTTTGTCAAAAATGCGCACTCTGTGAACACACAACATGCTGTACAACACACACACACACTCTTGCTGGCGCACAAATGAACTCACGCTTAGCCTGCAAGCGTATTCAGACTCAAAGCAACATTTTACAGAAGTACCTTCGCAATTACACTTTGTAAGCTTGCAAAAGCCGAAAATACATTTTCTTCATTAATCTGCAGTACCCTCTCTCCATCTCAACCCATCCCTCCAACCTCTACCTTTCTTTCCTCCTCTTTGGCCAATTGCTGCTCCAGCTGCTGCAGCTGCTGGGTGGAGCTATCACACAGCTGGTTGTAGGTGGCCGTCAGCTCATCCAGCTGAGCCTCAACATGAACACGCTCCTCTGGGGACAACCTGGAGAGGACACAAAGGAGAAGGTTGGAGCAGGTGGGGTTTAATGTGTGTGATGCCAATATGTAGGTTTCCCACAGTGGCTTTGATATACATTTCATTAAAATTTCAACGGTTGTAAGTTAGAGATTTTTCCAGACACAAATCTAGTTTGTTATTATTGTTATTATCAGCTGAAACCCACCATCTGGTACAACAGATTTGTTAAACAAGCTGAAAAATACATTCCGATACATGTATATTACTGTAAACCTGTCCATTTGAAAATACCCCACCTTCCATTGAGGTTTCATCAAATTCCCCAACTTTCCCAAAATGGAATAAACCTGGAAATATTTGTGGTTAATTCAAAATTTCCATGACCACCGGCTGGATGAGCATATACTGCTTGTATAGTGTGAGAGAGTCCAGGCATGTGGCTCTGTGCTAGTTTCTAGGACGCAGGGAAAGTCAAACAATATGTGTCTGGGAAGCATGTGCAATGTGTGTGTCCGTGCATGTGATCTAGACTTACTTGCTGGCCTGTTTTGATAGCAGGAAGACCCGAGTACTCCTTATGGCTTCAGCCACTTCATCTTTCTTGGCTGCTAGCTGTTCACTGATGGCCTTTAGAGAACACGCATGCATGATGCGCTTAGTACAGTACAACCACCATCAACTTTCATTTCAATGTTTCAATTAAACAGCAAATAACATTAAATTTATATATATTTATATAAAGGAACAGTTGTGAGCTGCAGAGAACAAACAGCCCACTGAACTACTTGGATGTAAAATGCATTGCTCAAAGGCAACGTGTCTGTAGGATAATGTGTATAACCAAAATATATTAGATTTCTGTTGCACCTGTTGAGCTGCAAGTGAAGACTCAGCATTGGGGCCCCCAGTCCGTCCCTGGAGGCCTTTGACCCAGCCCAGCAAGTCTGAAACCTGGCCCACCCTGGCCTGCTTCTCCTCCTCCACCTCTTTCTGCACAGATTGAAAAAATGTTTTACAAGATAAATCTCAAACTATTTACCTCATTTAGGCAATCATTGGACATTAAATAAGAACTATTTTTTCTGCTAGACAATACACATAAATTCTTCTCACTTTGCACTACTGTGATTTAATCTAACCACAAATTCCAATTTCAAGCAAGAGAAAGATATATAGAGAAACAAAGTCTCACCTCTTCCTCTTCTAGTCTTCTCAATGCATCACTGATATACTTTACATGTTGGGTTGTCAAGGTGACCAAGGCGGTGTAGCGCGTGCGCAAGTCCATGAACTGTAGAGATACACCCAGAAACAATGACAAGACATCAGTGATGGTGAATTATATTCACACCAAATTAATTATCTTAATATTCACAAACTTAGTGATACTAATCAAAAGAGTACACCAGACTCTCTATCCTTACCTCCTGAGTGATGGCGTCAGAGGAAGAGTGCATCCTCCTCCTTTTGACAGTTGACTTGTGCGTAGATTCTACAAAGGCTCTGTAGGTCATCAGCTGTAGTTCATAATCCTACAAGAATACAGTCATGGTGGGACATTAGTAAGTAAAAAACGTAGCTGTGTAATCATAATACTAGAGAGAGTATTTTTGTTTGTAAACTGACACTAATCAAATGCATTTACACGTATTCTTGATTGTTTGCAACACAGGACAATGCAGTGACTATCAGATTATTTGGACCATTGTAGTGAAATTGCTCCGCTCAAACTAAACTGTGAAAATATTCACATATTTGACATACTGTATGTGAAAACAGTGTCTTACCTTCACTGAGGTGCAGTACTGTTTAGAGTGAGTCTGGCACTCGTCTAGTTTGGTCTGGTTCTGTTCGATCTCAGCTACTAATGCCTGAAGAAGAATACATCACATTTATTTTCTGTCAGATGCAATGTATAGTTTCCATTTTGTTTTTCCACTATATAACATTTGATTAAAACCAATATTTCTACCACAAATGGACTCCATCGTTCATTAGAATCAATCCATTGCATTTTATTATTGTCCTTCCAGGTAACCATTTATTCATTTATCAATCTACAGATCGAAGTCCATGAAATCAGTGTTACTAACCGTCTGCTGGGCCAGTTGTTCAGACAGTGCTTTGCTGTCTGTCTGTCCAGGTTGTGTGTTTTCTTGTCTCTCTGTCGTTTCTTCGATCCACTTGATCAGAGCAGAATGGCCGTCTCTGTACTGCTGCAGGGCTGAGCCCAGAGCTTCTAGATCAGTTTGTCTGCAACAAAATGGGAAAAGACTTTCAGAACATTTAACGTATATGTATTGTAAGTATAGCTTGAGTTTAGTATCCAGTATGTGCACATAAGTGTTTTAAAGCAAGACAATGGATCGTTACATGTGCGGTCATTATAAATTTCTCAAAATCAGAGATCAGAATACAGGGTCAGCGCCAAATCATCATTACACTCACCCTCACTCTGTAATTTAAACTTATTAATCCTCCTCCTCCTACTCCTCTCTTCCCCAAATCTTTTCTCTTTTTTCTCATCTTGATCCTGTCCTGCTCACCGTGTCTCCATCTGTCTCTTGATTCCGCTCCACCTCTCTGCCATCTGATTGGCTCTCTCCTGGTAGCGCTCCAGCTCGGGACTGCGGTCCGGGTGGAGCCTGCTGAGCCGAGACCCCGCCTCTTTGGCCCGACCTACCTCTGACTGCAGAGACTGGAAGATGTCCTCCTGCTCGACAAGCTCAGCCTGCCACTTCTGAAACCGGAAGAGAACAAAGGTACGAGTCAAATAGTTTCACAACATGAGCCTCTCTGTCCATAAGAGGAGTTTATGTGACAATGTGCCCCTTACCCTTAGTTGATCTCTGATGTTTTGAATGGCCGTTGTGTCAGCAGGAACAATGTCTTCTTCACTTAGTCTGTTCTCGTTCTTCCTGACCTGGCTCTCCGCTTCATCCAGGCTATGCAGCAGGATGTCCACTGTTTTTAACCTGAGGGGGTAAAAGGTAAAGAGAGGTAAATACAGCACACATTTTGTACCAATAAAGTTGACCAATAAACAGGATGGCCGTACATGCCAGAGGGAGAAAAAGCTCACTAACTTTTCTAGGTAGACAGACGAGAGGTTGTGCAGTTTGTCTATCTTCTCCACAGCCTGGTTGAGTTCAGACCGGAGGACGGGAACGCTGGAGGATGTTGGCTTCTCCTCGAAGAAACTGACGCAGCGGCGAGATACGTCACCCAAACTGGAGCGAAGAGCATCCAGCTCTGACTGCAGCTTCTAGAAAAGAATGTGATTTTAAGTAAGTGAGTAAAAATGGAGAGCAAACTGAGGGGGTAAGTAATGTCCTACTGACCAAACTGTAATTTCAAAAAGGAATGTTGCCTGTTGTTTTTACCATGGATAGACAGCTGTTACAAAATCAGGTTGATTCATTTACTGTTACTGAATAACGAATACAACGCTCTGCTTCTGTTGCACCTTCTTTCATTACATCTTTATAGTTTCCTTTGTGAAAACCTCCCTAAGAAGAGTGAAGCAAACATAAATATTTGCAAAAACTAAGACCTATAAATGCAGATACATCATTACCATTAGTGAAATAACAATCATCACGTTTCTATATTATTTATGATATTTATCGTCAGATTTGGGGATTTTTCTTGTACCAAGTCTATGAAGACATGAGGGTTTTTTTAATCCCTGAATATATATTATAAAACAGTGTAAAAAAGTAATACCACATGAAAACTCTTAATGTATTGTGAAAACAAACCAAAAAAACCCAACATTTTTTAAAATAATTTTAAAAAAAATCATGAAACATTAACTGATAGAACTCAACATTAACTCCATACAGAGGTGTTATTTTGCCCATCGCAACCAGCAGATGGGGCTCAAACTGACCTCTTGCTCTGCAATCTGGACAGTGCTGTCAGCACTGTCACCTGACAATCGGCTGGGGGGCGGAGTTTGAATTCCCCTTAGGAGTCTGTGCTCGGCCTCATTTAGACGAAGGGTGATGTTCTGCAGCTCTGACAGGTATGATCGAGAGACTGACTCATCCTTCTCCACTGGAGAGACAGGAAAGAGAAAAGTAAAGTTATTTTGGGCATGAACAGTAACACTGTAGCCATTTGCTTGTTTTATTCAGAGTTTTGTTTAAAAAACTACTCGGTGTTCATAGTTAAAAAATGACAAAATAAAGATTAATAACATTCTCTGATATGTTTTATTTAGTATGATTCCATGCTGAGCTTTATCCTCATGCAATGTCTTAAAGTAACTTATTTTTAGAGTCCAAAATACATATTTCTTCTCATGAAAAAAAGTTCTGGATGCTACCCTGTTGTGAAGAGTGTCAGTTTGATACAGAGCCGTTGTTCTGCTTCAGTTTGATTGGCTGAAGGTCAGACATAGGTTCAGTGTTCAGCAGGGACAGTGTTTGAAAACACTAAATCATATGTAATGGACTATCTCAAAAGGTTGGTCATGAACCGTGGAGAAAATTCTACCATTTAGCATTTACCAACTGGTAAATTTAAACCATGTCACTGTAATTGTCAGTATAAGTGTTTGGGAGGTGTGTATGCATCCATGAGGGTATATTTGTCTATCCCGTCTCACCGGTCTCCATGTTGAGCAGCAGGTCCTGGCAGTGCTGCTGGGCCTGCTGAACGTCCTTCTCCAGCTCCCGTCTTTCGCCTGGCGTGAACAGAGAGCTCTCTTTGCTGTCAGACAGGAAGTCGGCAAACTGGGACTCCAGGTGACCCAGGACCTGCTGCCGCTCTGCTGGAGACTGACAACGAACCTGACAGGTGAGACAAGGAGGGAGAAGGTAAGTACGTTACACAGAACGGAGTACAAAATAAGCAAAGAGAACAGATTGAAACAGAACACAAAACAGAACAACAGAATAAAAGTGCGCACACACACACACACACACACACACACACACAGTCTCACCGTGTCCAGGTTCCATCCGGAGACCGTCCTGATGTCTTTGAGCAGGTAGTGCCAGGACACCACACTCTTCATGTTCACATGCAGCTGATGCCACAGAGACATGACCTTCTGGTACAACTGCTCTGCCCTGTACACACACAATCACACAGAGAACAGCCACAGAGTGAGTGTGAATACACAACGATAACCCACTCACTGTGTTTCAATTTTTAAAAGACAAAGTTTTTGATTCTGAGGTGTCAACTGTTTTGAAAAAGTGACTTTACTGTTACAAATTACTGGCAGAACAACACTCATATTATACAGTAGTACTTATTATTACTACAGCTTATCTACTTATATCTTAAGCCATTTGTTGACACCACTTTGACCGATTAGAACCTCTAGATTTCTAAAATATTGAATCATCCTCAGTTAATTTTTGGTTTTACTTATAATCTTCAGAAAACAAGGGAAATTACTTCTTCTGAAAATACTACAAACCTGTATTTTTGTGGTTATTGTGTATGGTAATACTCTACTGTAGCCTTTTCCTTACTATTTCTTGACTTTGGAACAATTTGGAAACCAACTCAACACCAAAAACATCCACACCTCATCATATACTTTACAACCATCATTATCCTCATAACACTGTTTTACTTTCACAACAAAACTAATTGTGCTCCATGTTTTGTTTCTAGTATGTGTCTCACCTGCTGGCTGTGTCGATGGCCTCAGGGTTCGGAGGTGGGACACTGAAACACACTGAGGGGACCATGGCCTCATTTCCTGTTGGACTGATCACCTTCCACTTGGTCCGCTGAGAGTTGTCCTCCAGCACGCACTCCTCGCCTTGGCTTATTGTGATCTGAGAGGAGGAAGAGGTGCAGGATAGATGCAAAAACAGAAAAAAGAGAGAGGGGCAGATGGAGCACAAATGGAAGGGGAAAGAGGAGATGGAGGAAGGAAGAAAAACACAGGGAATGGAGGAGAAAGACAGATGTTAAAATAAGAGAAAATTAATAGAAAGGGAGGATTTCAGAGTCATTATGGTTAAAAAGAAAGATGACGGATGTTAGATGACAGGATGGAAGAGAGGTCAGATGAAAAAGAGGAAACCAGGGAGGAGAGAAGGGAAAACATGTAAACCAAAAGCTGATAGCAACAAACTCATAATGCAACACAAAATGCAAACATTCATGAATTTCGTGAAGTTAGCAGAAGCCCTAAAATGATATGACATTAGAGTCCTCGACACAGGAACAATGCCATGTGGACTGAAAGCTGCTTTGCACCTCTAAACTGAAAGCTGTTATTGTGAAAGCAGCAAATATTGTCCAAACTGAAAGTGAGGTTAACTGATACCTGGGCTGGGTTTCACAAATTCACCTTTAGCAGCAACGAGGAAAAACCCATTACTGACGTGGTGATTTTAAGAAACCAAAACCAGGACAAAAACAAAGTGCTTGGGATTAGAATCTGGAAAATAAATTCAGTTCTAAAATAAACACAAGGCAAAGCTGTGACTGTGGGGCACATACACTGTACTGCCTCCCCCACCTACCACCCTCTCTCACCTCTTCCCTGCACACACATCAATACAGCAAAGCTATGCACATACAGTAAATACATGAAATGTAAAGCTTAAAGCTGTGACTTGCTATTGTCTGACTGACTGAGTGAGCCTGAGAGGCATGGACTGTGTTAAGTTCAGTTCAGTTCAGCTTACTGATTGCCACCTGCCCTTATCAACGATCAAGTCAATTTTATTCTCACCTTTCACCTCTTCTGTGCCCAGTATGAAAGTATTAGTATGTACAACAGCAGACTAAATAAATGGTGGACACACAGAGATGAAACAGTGTTTTTGTGCCCCACCCTACTTGATTGTCTACTGTCTGTCTTCATTTCAAAGAGCAGCCTACTTTAAGACAGTTTCATTGTCTTTTGGTTGTCCACATTTTCAAGTACAAATACCTCCCAATTTTCTACTTTTGTTACTACTACCACCCTAAAATTTTGATAGAGAGCATGTTTGTTTTGCTATCTACAGTAGTGCCATTAAGACACAACAGGTTGCCACGTGCACATACGAAGGTTCACGTTTTGTTAAGATACCTCAAAATAGCCACAATTTAGCATTTTGTTCTGATGTGTTTGACTGGCTAAGTAAAGATCAATTTTGTTGACAAAACAGGCCCTGTTTTCCATTTCCTTGTTGCTGTTTTTTCAGGGTAGAAAATCCAGCGTACCAGGGCAGGTATCAAAATCACAGCGACCACACGTGGCATCACTGACAGTAAAACCTGAAATCAGCTGATAAGAGAGGAGCAACCAGGGCAGTACAGTGTGTGCAGTGTAAGAATCTGAGGTGAGAGAGGGAGAATATAGGCAGCTATACCTGAACGTTTGTCTTGCCAGCCCAGCCGACAGACGAGAGGAAGGGAAGAGGATGAGGAGGAGGAAGAAGAGGAGGGAGTGAGAAGGGAGAGGCCAAAAAGGTACATGAGGGTATGGAGAGAAAGGAGGAGACACAGGAAAGTGAAGGAGAGAAAGATTACTTTTGTGCACGTTTGTCCAGACACTGCTTTGTTTTAGTATAACTTTCAGCAGCTTGCATCTTCTTTATTTCCTTCTTCACCTGGATACAACACCTCACACATACAGTATGCTTCAATGAACAAATTGACCCTGAGGAATCACAGCAAACTAAAAATAGCAGCATAAGGGGCAGCAGCATGTCCACGCTGCTGGAGTGCTAGGTGCTGAGCCCGCAAAGGGGATGAGACAGATGTATAATTGATTGGCTTTTAGATTCCCTGAGGACATCACAGCTGAGAGTGAGAGGTACAGAGAGAGTGAGACTTCACCCGTTTCTATGCGTGTTATATAAAAGTGGCACCGAGGGGAAAAACAATGCACAGCTTCAGTTCCCTTCTCATTAATGATTTCTTTACTTCTGAGTGTCTTTTGCCTATTCTGGGGCTTTTACAAAGATCCAGTCACAGAGTATTCTGAGGAGAACAAGGGCAAAGATCATCTGTTGTGAGAATTGTGGCAATGATAAATTATGGATCCTAATCATTATCCTTACTCAGTTTCCAAATGGAGCACTGCTATTTGTACTTGCCAGCTAAAATAAAGTGAAAGCAGTTGGAGCAGTTGGCAAAAAACCTCCACTGCTGTAGTCTATTCATCAATATGGACCACCTAGGCAGAGAAAAGAGTTTGTGTAGACGTACTCATCAATTTAAAGGCCAAAAAAAACCACCTTAAATTTAACAGCATCGAGGAAGCGGCTAAAATAGAGCAGCCACAAAGTAGTTGTGGAAGGGGCTTGGAGAGGAAGTGCAGGGCAGAGAGGAGGCAGTTGGTGGTGAGGGTTGAAACAATAGAGTGGTGAGGTCAGTGGTGAGCTGGTACTGCATATAAACACATGTTGTCACAACCTTCTCCTGGTAGGCAAAGGGTTCCTTATATACAACCTTTATTAACACAGGTATCTTAGCGCTACCATGGAAACAGCAAGACTGGCTTATTTTAGCTCAACTGGATTAACAGATGTCTAGTGTCAGAAACCTACAGCAACTAGTTTCACTTCATGTTCATGAAGTATAATATATGGTGGGTCCCATACCTCTATCTGTCTGTAGTCGCAGATGGCTTTGATGGGTGTTGTGGCTCCCAGTGTGCTCTCTGCGTTGCGGGGGCGGAGCTGCACCAATGTCTTGGCCCGGCCCACCAGGCTCGCCACAGTACTCCGGTACTCAATCAGCTGCTCCTTCTCCTCCTACAGGACAAGAGAAAATCATTGGACACTCAAACTGTCAATCACGTCATGTTGTAGTTGGTCTTACAGTTACAATGGTTCTTTTTACCGATCCTTTTCATCAGTTTAATAGGCTGTTATCTAAGCCAGAAACTGTTAAATTTATCGGGCTGTGAGTCACATTATCAGTCACTGTCAGAGGAAATGTTCAAGGATCACTAAAGTTACTAGAGGTCATCTTAAGAGAGACATGAATGTCAGGTCAATTCATCCAATAGTTGTCAAGACATTTCACTGAAAACGAAATGTTAACCTCATGGTGGCGCTAGAGGAAAGGTCAGAGGATCACCAAAGTCATTAGGCTTCATCCTCTAGGGACCATAAATGTCTGTACAACATTTCATGAAAATCCATCCAGCTGTGAAGACATTTCAGTCTGGACCAAAGTGCTGGATTGAGCACCATTGCCATCCCTACACCCCTAGCATGACTAAAAATATTACTGTATATATGTTTCTTTGAATTATTTAAGAACTGCACAAATCACATGAAGCACATTAAGCCAATCATTTCTATTAGAATACAGTGCAGGTCCTACAAATTATAATTAGCCTATTAGCCTATAGCCCCTGAGATGAGTGGACAAAGTGTTCTGACTCAGCTGCTTGTGTTAGCTTGGGCGCTAACCATTAAACATTTAAAAGTGTGCTCTTTACCCTGACAGGTAGAATTACAGTTAATTTCTGTCTCGCCCCCAGCGGAGAGAGTCATTAAAGATTCATTATAGAGAGAGACACAAACAGAGAAAGAGATAAACTGAGGAAAAGGTAGAGACAGGGTGAGATAGAGAGAGGGAAGCTAAGAGGGGGCCTGTGCAAATAACTTTATACATTACACCCCTGAAATGAATTTCACACTGAGATGGCGTTCGCTGCAGTCAGCACTGCCATAACAAGTCAAATGACAAGCTGTGAAGAAACAATTTATACAGAGATTAATTAAAATGATCGACAACCATCACTATTAGAAAAATTAGATTATCAAAGAAGCATTGCTTTAAAAACTTTTCTCAAAAATATCTTGGATAAAGAATTTGGCCTATGAGTCAGTTTAGGTGTGACAACCCTATTATTACATTTTGTATCAAATTACAAAGTGCTTACGAAATCTAAACATATATGAAGTCATTTAATATCAGTAAACAAAAAGACACGTAACAACAGAATAAGTCAAAAGAGAGGGCGAGGTTTGATCAAACAGCCTTTCCTAAACTCTAATCTCTGCCTAAAAGATTGTAATAAAAAGGCTGATTTAATTTCCTCTCCTCAGTTATTACGAGAGTCAAACAAAAGGTTCAGCTGCTTGCTTTCTGCTGCATTCTACAGTATCAGCTCCCCCTCCCAGTGAGAGATGGAGCACAGCGAACTGGAAGCTTCATTAACTGGAGCTGGAAAATGATTAACGCACACACAAACAGAAGCGGGTGGCCAGACAAACACACACATAGATGTAAACACAGTTAGATAGCATGTGAATATAGCAACATACTGTATGTAACAATGCTGATGGCACACAGATCTGTGAAAAGAGCAGCTGTCTATGACACATGAACACGTCTCTTTATTGAGAGGCTATGCACACTAACCCTGGCCTGTGGAGTGTTGCCCACACTAACTCTGCCATCTGTTTGAAGTCCAAGGTGTGTGCGTGCGTGTGTGTGTAAAGTAAGTGTGAAAACGGCAGTCTCACAATTGTGCCACAGGGGGGATGATTCAGCGAAGCTCCTCTCTAACAGATTACTTCACCATGTCATGCAGCATGCTGTAAGCTGCCTGAGGCAGAGCACAGCCATCAGGAGGACACTGGTATGCTAATACTTCAGCTACTGTAGGTCTCTGTTGCTCCTGTGCTACGAAATAGATAGAATATGGCCAAATCATTCCTGTTCAAGCCTCTGTCCAGGATTATTTTGCATTTTTTGCATGTATAGGTTTGCTCTGTGCACACAGGGTGGCAGCATGGTTTCTTCTAAACCTGAAGAAACACAGTAAGCTGGGATACAGAGATTATTTAACATCCATCAATTATCTATATCTGTATATATCCTGCGAATCCATATTGAAATTTTTTTTTAAAAACTAAACATTTTTCCCAGGCACGTTAAAGAGCATAGGCTGGGGGAAGACTTTGTCAGTATCCAAAATACACAGTAAACTTTGCAAATGAGAACCTTTTATTTTGGAAGGAACAGCCTTTCCTGGATTGATTGTACTGAAATAAAGACTTGTCTCCAATCAACTTCTAATGTCTGCCATTGATTGTCTTGTCTTGTCATTTAATGTTAAGTGCCTTGCTTAAGGGCACTGGCACTAAAGAGGAGGGCTCTATTCATTTTATCCATCTAGTTGGTCAAGGAATTCGGTACGTTCATTTACTGCAGGTGAAACACAGTTCAGATCAAACATCTGAGGGATAACAGAAAGATAAAATGCTGAAGCATACAAATGATTTTTCTTCTGGAGAGAACAGCTCATAAAGTTGTCCAGTGTACCACTGAGAACTGGAGATAAAAACTGAGATGAGCAATTGAAGGGGGACAGATACCATTGAGTCCTGCAGCAAGTCTTCCAGCTTGCTCAGTCTGCTTTTCTTGTCACAGGTGTACTGTCTCTTGATGGTTTCCTGGAGCTGACGCAGGTACGACTCACAGTCCCGAGCATCACTCATAAACTGACAAAAGAGAATAAAAACATTAGAATGATCTTCACAGGAACCTTTAGAGGACAGTGAATCAATTAAGAACTGTCTGTAACTATTCCATTGCACAAACTCTGTTTGACATCTAATGGGCATCATGTTTTTGCAGCCAGAGGTCTAGGGATATGAGGCAATTTAAAATAAACATATTATTTTTAATCATTATAAAGACACTTTTATAGACCTCATATTATGTAACTCTAAGACTGGTATCAAGGAAGACATTTACAAAACTAATCATTGTGTGGATTTGGTGAAAACTACAGAGACAAACTATAATGATATTTGTGCCTGGTAGTTGCCTCACCTGGAAGTATGCCGTGTTATCTTTGAGATGCTGCTCTACACACACACAGAGCTGCTTCACCCACTGCCACTGAGTCTGCAGGGCTGCACTGTAAGCCTGATAACATGCAGAAGGACGGAGACAGAGGGAAGAGAGAGTGCACTAGTTAAATACAGTACAAGCTTCCACGGGTAGCTACAAGGCATTAACAGGGATGTTGATCAGCACAGACAGAGTCACAGTTTTTTCAGACATCTTATGAAACTTCTGACTTTTAACACTAATTTTATGTGTAGGAATAAGCAGTGGCAGAGAACAGGCAGTATGAACATGTGAACAGTATGAAAACCAAATCAGTATGGTTATTCCAGTATTTTGCACTGTCAAAAAGTAGTTCTCATTCAATGTTTCTATTGGGCATAATTAGCTATTCGTGCTGTTTGCCAAAAGGTTTACAAGGGTCACAGTTGACCTACTGCCTTTTTGAAACTAATTTACATCTACAGGCTGATGCAAAATGCAACAAAACTAAATGCACAGTCAAGTGAAAAAATAAGCATTGGTTGAACTGTTCCTACAAATGAGTCACAGAGGCAAAACCCAACATCCATAAAAGGTCAAGATCTTTAATGTCTAACTGAATAAGGTCATAGATTCACCTCCACAGTCTGCTTGGCTGGATGGTTCTCCTGACACAGACAGTTGGCTGTTTCCTGAAGAGTCTGCATCACCTTTTGTTTTTCATCCAGCTCTAACCTCATGTCCTGTAAACACAACAGGAAAATAAGGATGGTAGATTACAGGTTTTTTATGGCACTGGCCTGATGGAAAAATAGTGTTTCAGCGCATGTAAACAATACTTTTATTTTGAGTTCTGATATATGTGGAAAACATATTTGGACATAATTGTGTTCTTGTTTTATATATGGCTGTTGTTTTTCTTTCAATAAGAGATACAATAACAATTTTTTTCTGTAAAATTCCAGAGGTTTGTGGTCCGTTGTTTGTGTTTTCTGCGTTGACAAAGGAAGCCATCAGTGCATCTGTTTGCCCCCATCCTCCACTCACACTGTATAATTCTCTCTTGGCGTTCATGTTGGAGTTGTTGTCGCTCCAGTCGAAGGCAATCTCCTCCTCCTCCCTCTCGTTGAGCCAGATGAGCTCCTCAGTGCAGTGCGACACAAATGCGTGCAGGCTCTCCAAGCTCCTCAGGCGCCATGACGAATGTTCCTATGGCAACCACACAAAACAAACATCATCGTCATGCTGATCAGCAGTGGAGAGAGAGAAAAAAACATCCTCTGTTCTCTGTTGGTTTTGGTACATTTACATGGATTTCTGAGGACAGTGTAAATCAGAATAAACAACTTTCCTAGAAGACAATGTGATCATAGGCATTTATTGAACCATTTTTATGAGCTTTTATAACAAGAATACCAATTCATAGAGGTTTTATTCTCCAACATATCATTTCTTTAAACTATCATGCACCATGATTTTTGTTTCTTTTTTGATAACTTCCATTTTCAGAATTCCTGCTGCATTTAAATTGTTTCATGATGTTGCTCGCAGTTATGGAAATCACCAACATGTCTACTCCTCTACTTTAATTCGTAGTTACTTTTTTTACATTTGTGGTTTATTTTTTTCTAACTGGATGTATAAACTTAAGGTTCTCCTGGATAATAATATTTAAGTTGCTCCATTACATTTGCCTCTTTAAACACACGAGACTGTCAGTGAACTGAGAAGAGAATGTAAGGCTTCAAGAGTGAATATTTCACCAGCAAAAAGAGAGGAGATGCAGAATTATGTGTTCTTAGCATGAAAGTCCTGTCATGGTCTAATGGGATTAACTGAGGAAGGGGGTGAACTGGGAAACAAAGAAGTGTGTTACCACAAACACACACACACACATAACCACAGTTCTTTATCTGAGACTGACCAGTAGTTTGCAGTATTGATGCTCCAGCTTTGCCAGGGTTTCAGAGTAACTGCTCTTGAAGTTGGGAGAAACTTTAGCCTTAAGGAGAGGAGAGTAAAGCTTCAATACAAACAACTCTCAGCAGAAAGATGTTCAAGTGGTGTGTGTGTGTGTGTGTGTGTGTGTGTGTGTACCTCATAGCTGCGTGCTTCCTGTAGGCTGCTCATTAGCTCCCTGACAGCAGTGTGTATGGTGTTGTGCTCTTGGAGGTTGTTTTCTACAGAGGGAAGGTCTGCGCCCCATTCAGCACGCTCCAAAAGCTCCTGAAACACACAGGAACAAAGATCAACACGGCACTAAACAAATAAATATTTTACATTTTTATCCTAGTGCACACTGTTCATTTTTTCATTTTCTTAAGGAGTCACTCAGTCTTCAGTTTCAGTGGATGAATGAATCACATTTCCCCCCCCCCTAAATGTAAAGGCTTTAACACAATGTTCCTCATCTTGTTTTACAGTTTTGTGGGTCTAAAATCCACTACGACATACAAATCTTTTTTTTAAATGTGTTATCGTTACACTCATCCATTGATCTAAGTGTTATAGAGACTGACCTGCGTCTCCTCCACCCATCCGAGCAGCTCGTAGATGAACCTCAGGCTTCCTTCGTCCTCTGATGAAGACATGGCCACCAGCTGGGAGCGAGCCATGGGTCGCCGCAGGAGTGCGGCGCCGACTGCTCCCACAGCACCCACAGCTCCCAGCAGTGTCTGCCCCAGCGACAGGCCGCTGTCTGTGGCTCTCTGGCTGGTGTGCTCTAACCCGGTGCTGCCCAGGGTCTTGGAGAAGTTGCCTTTTCTGTAGACGCTGGAGCACTGCAGTCTGAGGGAGACCAGCTCCTCTTGAAGGCAGGACACTCTGGTGATGTGAGACAAAAAATATATAGTTACTGGAGGGGAGACGGTTACTTATTCCTGTCCTTGAGTTGATTTCCCCAATAGGTACAGTGATTTCAAGCAGTGGCCCTCTCTTAAAGTCTCCTATAAAGCCAGGAATGCATTTGAATCAACAGCTTTACCATCTCTGCCTTAAAAGGTTAAATTATGGGAGAATTAACAAAAGACCAGAATGCTGTTTTTTGTGAGCTTTGTGGGCAAAGTGCAAAAAGGGAAATGCAGTTTTTCAAGTTTCAAGTTTCATAACAGCAGTCTAAAACTCATGGAGCGGCATGCTGATGAGCCACAAAACGGGGTTTCTCTTTCATCATTTTTTGACAGCACTGATTTACATCAGAGGACCTTTATACACTTGATAGAACACATTAACTGTAGCAGATAATTATAGGATTTAATGACAAAACACAACGCAACTTGTTGACCTATAATGAAGTATAAAGAGCTGTCTGTATTCCCGGTAATTGTCTATTTTATACTAATTAATTAACAAGGACCACTTTGATAGAGGTGAACCTTCACTCATTCCTCATTTTAGTAAACCAAGCTAGTCACTTCTGCACAATCAACGCCAACACCATCAAACTTTCACCCAAGTCTCACCTGAACGCCAGCTGCTCCACCTGGTAGTATTTCTCATCTCGGAGGACTTTAAGCTCCTGGTTGAGTTGTCCGATAAGAGACTCGCAGTCCTGCAGGTAGCAGGCCAGTTCTCTCTCACACTGCACCTGCTCGCCGCACTCCACTCGCGACATGTCCTGGACACCAGAGGAGGCGTGGACTGATGAGGTTTTATTCGTTCATTTATCAGCTAACTTGGCTTATGTGTTAAGGTTGTTTTTTATGATGCTCTGATGTTTTGCAGTCTAGTGTTCCCCAGCCATAGATTCAGTAAACAATAGAGTGAAAGCAGAGTAGGCCTTATGAGAAAAGCAGCAGCAAATACCACAAGGATTACTTTAGTACAAATAAAAATATAGCAAATGAGGTTTACAATACAGTCACTATGTGGACAAGGAAAACATGGACATCAATGATTTTGACAAGATTTTCTTCCATAGGTCAGATGATGGCAACAGAGCCCAAAATGATGAAGATGAGAGAGACGAAGAGGAGAGAACTGGACCATTTACAGTTTTAAAGTAAGTTTGTGTCCAGGCAGCAACAGACAGACAGAGGGAAGAGAGACCGGGTTTGCGGAAAGCAGGCAAAGTGGTGAGAAAATATTTATTGTCCCAGAAGGACACTTGTTTTTACAGCTTATACACATTAACACATTGTAAATTACCACACCAAATTATCCACCATTTACCCAACCTGAACCCAAGGACCCTGCATGTGTGTGTGTGTGTGTGTGTGTGTGTGTGTGTGTAGGGAAATTAAGAGGAAGTAAGATATGAGATGTTCAGTACTCACAGCCTGGAGTGTGTTCTTAGCGAGGGTGAGTTTCTCCTCACAGTCCAGAGCCATGTTCTGGATCTTATTGGCCCTCTGAAGCAGCAGTTCTAGCCTGAAAACACACACACACACACACACACACACGTTAATGGGACCCAGAAATCACACTTGATGAGAAATTGAGTTGCATCAGCATTTTCGATTTAATTAGATGCTTCCTGCTGAAAGTAGATATTTGAATGGATTTGTGTGCATGTATCAGTGTGTGTGTACCTCTCCACAGCCGGCCGTAGAGCCTTCTCTCTCTCCAGCATCTCCAGGATCAGTTTGCCCCACTCCTCCTCGAGCTCATTGGGATGGAGGCCCTGAGGAAGCTTAATACGACCAAACTCTATCCACACCTGAACAGGCACACGCACGCACACGCACACGCACACACACACACACACACACACAGTAAGTATGTACTTAACATCCCATCATGCTTCAGTGCAAGTGCGCACACAGTAAAACCCTAACAAACTCCATTAAAAGCCTCCATTACGTCACCCTTCGTTGTATCTATATATAACAATCAGTCACACCACAGACAAACACTCTGGTAACATCAGCTGAGGGAGAATAAAGGAGGAACTATTATCAACCATCATGTGTTTGTATTCATTTAAACAATCTGCTGCATTGATAACAGCAAGACGGTGGTAATGACTTCGCTTCAGGAGACAAATCAATAACAAAACTCTCACTGGCATACTCCTAACCCCCCTGAGCTGAACCCCATGATGCACACTGAGCTCTGCACATGGTGCCGAATGTCTCTACACTCTGTCCTCATTTACCCTCATTCATGTTCTTCTCCGTCCTCCCTCTGTCCGTTCTTACCTCCAGCAGTTTGTAGAGGTGTTCGATGTGACCTTTCTCGATCTCCTTAGCAGGGATCTCAGTCTCTTTGAAATGGACGTACTCGTTGTAAAGTGCCTGGAGGAGGAGCGAGACAGAAGTGACTGATGGGGTCAGTATTAACACAGGCTTTGTTTAAGGTCAAACACAAAGTCAATACCTGTTATCAGAGGTAGAAGCTTTGTAACCACAGTCTGTCTTCCTGGGTGGTCATTAGCCATTTTCTTAACTGTCATCTCAAGCTACGTACTTGACTGCTTCATTTTCCCTCCCCTCTTTCTTTTCTCCGGGTCTTTAGACATCATGCAAACCATTATTTTGCTCACAGCGGAACTTTTTTCACATTATTGCTCTCTTCCTTTTTCAACGTCACAACTCTCTTCTGCAAATTAATTCCTTTTAATCTGAATTCTCTCTGACTGCTGTTGTCCATTTTATTAAACATCCCTTTATTTGTTCTCTCAAGGTTTTAGAGAAATTGCTTGTCAGCTCTCTTTCTTCCTGGCTGCATGTTGGTGGGACTGAAGAGAAAAAGCTGAGAAAATATAAACTACCACTACAGCCAAAAGTATTTGCAAATAAATCTATATGTCACCAGTTCTCACAAGGTTTGGTTGTACATTCTTGCAGTTTGGAAGGTTATTGGTCCTTTAAACTTACAGTAGAGAGGGAGGTTATTGTCTTCCCTCAAGCTTTCTCTTTCCCTCCCTCTCTCTGTGTTTACGTGAACACAAACTCTAATACCAGCTTTACAGAGAAGTAACAAGAAACTGCATGTGATGAAAAAATAAAGGGCTTAAAAAAATATATTTTGGGTGCTCACCTTGAGCTCCACAGGGTTTTGTGGGAAGTTCTTGTTGGCCATGAGGGCTGTATGCTGGCGGCTCCACTGGAGCAGAGAGGAGAACCTGGACTGGTACTCTGACCAGCGCAGGTCCACCTCCTGATTATGGAGGAGAGAAGAGAAGGAGGAGATGGAGGGAGAGAAAGAGACAGCCGAGAGCAGTGATTTCTCAGTGGGAAATCATACATTACAAATTCACTGACTGCATTAGAAATGATAGCTTTATTTTACATAAAGTAATTTATAATAAATGACTATTCAGTTAATTGCATCCTTATATGAAAGTTCCAGGTCTTTACTCAAGATGTTGCCCATTAGACTAGCAAACAAAATGGGAAATACACATTTCTGCTGAGAACGAAGCAAAAAATAAAGATATGCTATAATATGCTATAACCTGCAGTAAGTACATGTTAGGAATTACAGTATGTAAGAAGAAGGAATGCAATTAAAACCAGAAGTATAATATCCATCTATAATGAGCTCAAACTTATAAATGGTTGCACAGTAAAAGTGGTGTAAAAGGGTGGAGCAGAATATGACGTACCTGTGCAGTGATGCCCTCTCCTCCCTCTGGGATTTTGGGGAAGGCATCATAGATGGAGGAGACGTAGGTGATGACCGACTTCTCATCTGGAGATGGAACATCAACGTCTGAAGACAAAGAAAAGATGGAAAATTAGACAAAGAAGCCAAAAAAACATGCAGAAAGATAGTTGTTTTTCACATTATCAGCTAGAAGAAATCATGACATTGGAATTTCAAGGTTTCCAAATCATCTTTTGCTCTGAAGTAAACCTAATTTAATGGATAAAATGTCAAACTAACAACTAGAAAATAGGTGTAACCAAAACATATTAAGATTTTAAAAACTAGGCAGGCAAATGCTTGTTTACAACACAACATAACATAAATTAAAGGAGCAGTTCACAGAATTACACCATTACTGGAATTAAGAGAATCACTGGCTGTGAAAATGATAAATGTCCAGATGTGAAAACAAGTGAACATTCAAACCACTAAAAATCACATCATCCAGTTATTTTTGTTTGGCCAGTTAGAGCACTGGATGTAGCACCAACAGAGCGATGCTTAATGCTTGAGTGGCAGGTCAAAAGTCAAACACTCAACAGTATCCCACTCAAGAGGTCTACATCATCCAAAATGTCACTTTCCCTGAAATAATTGGCCTGTGGAAAGAACGATTTTAAGGTTTTTGTGTGGAAAAAATACCACATATATTCCAAAATAAAAGCTGGAAACAAACAAGACCTAACTGAGCAGCATAAATAATATGTAGTTCTTGACTTTTTCTTCCGTTTACACCTTTTGTTAAGAATCCCTGGACACGAGCTCAAGACAAAAAGTATTATAAACTGGCGACTGTGAGAAAATCAGCCTGTGTTCTTCTCTGAACGGGCAGGGAGTCAGTGGGTCACTTTATATATTCAGATTAAAAGTCTCACCCTCAGCGTCCAGCAGTCTGGTCACCCCTAGCGACTCGGCAATCTCGAAGGCCTGCTCGAGGTTCTCCCGGTTACTCTGCCGCGACACCACCTCCATGTCAATCAGGTCTGGCCTGGAGAACATACACAGAGGGGACACGTTAGTGTACTTTATGCGCGTGTCTGCCTCTAATCTGTTGTATCTTTTTAGCAGCCTGTTAAACATGAGTATTTCTGGTTGAGTGTAGTGTTTAAATGCCTACAGTGCCTTGACTTTATAGGTACTGTAATGTTTTATCTGCTAATGTGTTGTGTCTGAAATGTCCTTTTTAAAAAGGTATTAAACACCCTTGAATCAGTATTCTGTTTAAGCATTTTGAGACAAATTAGGCCTATGTTTAGTTGTGTATCAGCTTAGTATCGCAGAGAAGGGGTTGTTGGCTCAAAACATTTTAATTGTTAATGGGGTAATGGTATCTACTGTGAAAAAAAACCCATTCTGAATTCAGACTTTAAAACCTCTAACTAATAAAAAAGGTGACACTATCTTGCTTTTCATCCTCTAACCTGTATCTGTGCAGCAGAGCGTTGAACATGCGGCCGTCGCTCCAGGACGAGGTGAAGTTGACACAGCGGAGGCCGGGGTAGCCTTCTGTCGCCTGCTGGCTCCATAATAACAGCTTCTCTTTGGCTGTGAGGTCGCCTGACTCGCCACTCACATAGATCTCTGAAATCTGGAGGGAACAGAGAGACAGAGTAGGGGTTACTATTGGGATTCACCATTAACTGTCCACAGAAATGTGATCAGAAACACAAAATGCTAAAAAAAAAAAAAAAAAAAAGAAAACAGTAATTCTCTGTTGAGCAGTGTTTTTTGCCACAATCCTGAGTCTATTTTGCAGAATCCATCATGGTACATTCACATAAAAAAAGGAATTCAACATATGCTTTCAAGATCTTGCTGCATTTATTATGTTCTATCTTGAGGCATCTCCACACTAGTCTCATCCTGGCAATATACAGCAGACAAAATGAGCTGTACTCCGACATAACGCACCCATTACAGAACCACATCCACAATGAGTCGGCAGAAACAACCGACGGCTTTGGCTATGTGAGACAAACTCACTGGAGAGGTTTTAGTCACTTTGATTCAACCTGTCATCTCCCTTCGAACCCCTCATTCATCTTTCTGATAATCAATAACCCTCAGTGTGTGTGTGCGTGCGTGAGAGAGAGAGAATGTGTATCCGAGTTTCATGTGTTTCTATATTAATGTAACAGGGTTTTTTTTCCCAATTTCCTCACTCCATCATGGTCTAGCCTGCTCATTAGCTCGTGCCCCCCCAACACTTCGCTCCCTCTCCTTCTGTTTCGTGCCTCCCCCTCCCCAACCTCGATCTGTCTCTTCAGTTTTTCCACTTTCTTTCATCTGTTCTGCCTCAGATGCTGATCTGAGGCAGAGTTGAGTCTGCTCAACCTCCTCATCCTCTGCCTCTTCATCATGCAGTCCTTCTTAAATCATTTCCCCTTTGTTTTTCACTGATGTTGAATACCAGAGGCAGGGTCAGATATACAGGACATAAACAGGATGTTGTTTTCTCAGCCAGGAACTTCGAACACCTACTAGCCCTTAAGAAGTGCCAAAAATTTCGATTTTGCATTATTACTCAGTTTTTATGAGTAGGATCTCCCTGTGTTTTCTTATTTTTTAGGTACAGACTATTCAAAATATGTCAGGTAAGTTGCCAATCTAAATAACTTATTCTTAAACACCTTGAAAATATTCACCTTTCATCATTTAAACCTTTTGGCTTGTACTATATGATGGTTCAAACAAGCACTATTTGACGCAGGACAAAAATAAACATAAACAAAACAGATGCCTTTTGGTGGATTCTGTTACACACAGCTCCTAAAAGCGCTTTAAGGACATACAGTACCATGTTTACTAAAGGCCCGAGGAAAAGCATCCATGGAGACTGGCAGCTACTTTATCTAAGTGTCCTGCCCACTGAACTACACGACCACTTCAGCCATTTTTCCTCTGCGTCCTTCTTCCTCTCAATTTGCTCTCTTTAGGTCCAACTCTCCACGGTGACAAAAGCAGAGTGATGTATATGCAGTAACTGTCGGTGCCTGGCTGCAGATATTGTCATCAGTATTCGTCTGTCATCCCTTCTTGTCCCACACTCCTCCCTCTCTCACTGTCTTTCTGTCTCTGTCTCTCCCTGCTGCTAATATAGAGCAGTATGAAAGTCCATTGTGTGCCAGGAGACTGCAGCAACAGCCAAGAAGACATGAAGGGGGAGGGAGAAGAGAGAGAAGCAAAGGGGTGACTTGCAACAGCATACTGCATATAACTCTTCTTGTTAATTCAAAGAAAAAGACATTTAATACATGTGGAAACACTGCATTAACGAGGACACCCAAAATGTTAATAAAAAAGAGCTGTGACACTTATGCACACACACAAACATACTACAGTCAGAACTACCAGTATGTTGTCACACTCTTAACATGCTAACACTAACACCACAGTTCTGGAGTTTGTGACTTGAATGGGAGTCGACAAATGTGGATTCTGCTGTGTGTTTTCCTGCAGAGCTCAGTGTCTCTGTATGTACCTACAACCTCCTTTGCAGAGAAACACAGAGCATCTAATCCTCCATCTGAATATTGATACAGCACTCTGTGTGAGGGCTGCATCTGCACAGAGGGCCTACACTCCCACTGCAACAGTATCTCATCCACCACTTACTGTGCATGTCTACCATTCGTTTATTCATAATATGTATGTATGTATATATGAAGGGTTATCCGGTGATTTAAACACACCCTCTGATAGCTGTATCAGAGGAGCAACAGAGCTGTAATAAAACATTCTAAACTCAAGGTTTACTAGCTTTTTCAGGAGCTTTTGATCGTATCTCACTGTCTTCTTCAAAGAAGGAAGCTTCTTCAGCGAATGGAGGTTGTGATCATGTGTTCCATTTGCTGAAGAAGGCCTTGAAATATGTTCAAAAGCTCCTGAAAAAGTGAACCATGACTTTAGAATATTTTATCACACGTTCCCACAGTCAAGAATAAACATCCGTGTGCTCAAGCGATAGAGCATAGATCTGTTTCTAAATGTACAAGTTCAACAGAACTGAAAACATTATGACACATCGTTAGCTAGACAACTGTTTGGTAAGCGACCTACTGTCTTGTTGTAAACACATCTGATTAGCTAGTTTATGCATTGTGTGGAGCTAACAATCTGTGTAGCCATTAAAGCATGTGAACTTAACAACAGCTGCTTTGCTAAATTAGCCTGCAGGGTATTCAGCTAGCAAACACAGCCAAAAACTAACTGTTTAATTGACTGAACGGACTCCTCTGAAGCTCTAACTTGCAGCTTATGGACGAAACAGTCCCCTGTCATAGTAACCCACTCTACATGTAATCAACTCTACCTTATGAGATTGTTTACGTCGACAAAAATCATTAGTTAAATGCCTCACAACACAACAGATGTCTTACAGGTGTCTGTCTTTCTTGTCAGTTGTGGAGATTTATGGCACAACTACACTTCCTGCCTCAATGAATGAATATGTGACAAGGTAAACATTCACATTCAGACATCAAAATCAGTGAAGCCGGCCATTCAGACAAAAAAAACAACAACAATGCAACAATAGTGTATGTGTGAACATAATACATACTAATTTCCACCAAGTATAGTTTACAGTAAGTATAGGCTACACACACAAAAACAGATTGCAGCACTGGCCACATGACCGGCTTCAATGGCTGTGTGTGTTCTGTAACCACAATAATTCATACAGGATGCATATCACACTGTGTGCATGTGTGTGTGCATGTTTGAAGTCCTGGTGTTAAGACCTAACACTTATCTCTGCTGCTGGGTGTTCAGTATATGTATTGTATATATCCATGTGTGATGTGCAAGTATAGGTGTGTCTGACTCAGCCATGTGAGTGTTACTGCAGAGAAACATAGAAGCGTGCAGAAACACACAGAGATTGAGATTAGAGCAGCATTTAGTGCAGCCATGATCCAGTCTCAAACATCCATGATCCACTAGCAGGCCCCTTGGGGCTCTGGACCAGCCCTCTTTTAGAAACATGGCCTCTTTGAAGTTTATGGGGAGAGGAGGGAGAACGAGGGATGGAGGGAGGAGATAACAATGAGGGGTGGACAGGAAGAGAAGATAAAATAAGAAAAAAAGATGGTTTAATTGTTTTATTGGCACAAAAAGTGCCTCTATAAAAACCTGGCTCCAAGTCCATGATGAAGGATAGATAGATAGCTGGATAGCTTCAGTGGGTATATGGATAAATTTGAGTGGTGGTTTTAATGTGGGGTAGGAATCCCCTCGAGGCTCGACGAAGCAGCCGTCTCACTGATGAATGCGCATTTCAAATCCCTTTTTATGCAGAGAGGGGCATCACACAAACCCACATACAAAACGACAGCTGCACTTTAGACTGAACAGAGGCATCCTGACACACCCACAAATCCCTCCCATGACACAGGAACACACACAAGACAGGAGTATTGATTGTTGCTGCACAGTAAAAAACCTTCTTAAGCAGGGATCTCTGTGGTACTACAGTGTAAGTAACTGTGCATCAAATGAGACATGCAGCACTAAACACAAGCTGACATGACATCAGCTGCTGTGCTGAACAGCTACACTGCACTGCCTTTGTAATGTGGAAGAGAACTGAACAAACTGTGGCAGCCATCGTGAAGCCCCAGTCATCTGCTGTATCACTGCAGTGGCTGCAGCAGCTTTTTCATTTTCAAGGTGAAGGAGAGCTGAACAGCTGTAAAGCTAGCACAGAATCTCTCTCTCTCTCTCTCTCTCTCTCTCTGTCTCTCTCTCTCTGATCATTCCTGCAAGTGAGCACCAAACACTGGATTCCTCTCTGGTTAATAGTTGTAAACTGATACAAAGAGAGAGGAAGAACAAAGAAACCCTTGCACTTTGTCATTTATTTTTCACCAGATACCAAACAACCACGAGTCATGAGGCACTGCACCATAGAACTTGACAATACGAAAGGGGCTTTATTTTTTTGAGACGTAATCTATTGTCCTTGCAGGTAGGGCTAGTAACTTTAATACTGTTTTGGTGCCTATAAAAATGTGTCTGTAGCTTATGTTTACTTATTCTTTGTTCAGATAGTTTGTGAATGACATGAAAGTTTTTCCCAGTTTTAGATTATTTTATCATGACAAAGTTCATATGTCGCCAGAACATTTAACATTAAAAAAAATTGGGTTGTTTGGTTTATTGCTAAATGGGTTTTTGTAGAAAGAACGTGTTTCTATTTCTCAAAGAACCTAAACGAGTACCAAAACTCAGGTATAGTGTCAGCATTTGCATTTAAAACTTGCAAACAATATCACATTGGCAGGCAGCTTTTGACTAGGCAGCAAACTGTGTAGAATATGCTGAAGACAGACAAATTAACAGTCAAATGTAATGTAAAAAGACTACAATGTAAATCACCAACAGATATTGAACCGATCTCACCCTTCTACTTTCCAAAGTAACTTTAAAACCAAAACCACCAGAGCTAGACAGACACAGACAGATGCACATAATTATATTGTGTGCTGCTGAACTTGTAGGAAATAACAAGTTTCAGTTTGGAGCAAGATGGCACCCTGTCATTTGAAGCAATGACCCTTCTCTCACACATACAAACACCCGGCCTGTCGGTCTCTCACACTAACAGACATCCGTAGGGAGTGAGTATGTGTGCTGGGAGGAAAATAACAAGCAAAGGAAGGAGAGGAAGGAGAAGAAAGGGAGGGAGGGAAGAAGGATACTGGAAAAGACGGATGGAGAGACAGGTTGTGCTGCGTTGATTAGGCTCTGGGGACAGATGCGGAAAGAATGGAAAGAGGCATAGTGCCTTTCAAGAGCTGATAACAACACACACACACTGTATATAACCCTTCATGACCACAAAGACGGTGCACAAATTACAACAAAAGGCACCCTTCAAAAACCCACACTCATACAAATCAAGAGTTTGAATGCCTCTCTGTGGCACTATAGACCGCAGGTTTGAAAAATGGGGTCCAGAGACCTCCACATTTACAGGTTGCACAACAAAATGCAGGAGTTTGATGTCACTAAAGTTTAATTTACTGCAAATAACCAAAAAAATGGTTAAGTAGATGAATAACTTTCTCATTCTCATCACCATATTCTCGTTAACAAAAACATTCCTTTACTCCTGGGAACAAAGTCTTAAAAAGTCTTGTCAGCTGCTACATCTCGGTCTATCAATCAATCTGTTTGTGAAAAGTCAGAAAATCATGAAAAATGTCCCAGAACGCAAGGTAATGTCCTTACATTGCTTGTTTTGTCTGACCACCAATCCAAAGCCCTGTTTTTTTTTATCATAATAATAAAAAACAGAGTGAAGCAGCAAATCCTCACATTTGAGAAGCTGGAACCAAAAAATGTTTGGCATTTTCCTTGACAAATGACTCAAACAATTACTGTATTACCATAAGTGTTGATTCATTTTGTAATTGATTGATTTCCAGGGTTTCCAACCTTTTTTACACCTTTTTTTTTTGTTTCCTTGCAGCCGGCTAGCAAATGTTCTGAGGCCCGGTAGTGGTCAGAGGCCCGGGGATTGGGAACCTCTGGATTCATCAACTAATTGTCATAGCACCCTTCAAGACAGAGATCAACATAAAGATCCAAGAGAGTTGGCTAATGGATTTAATGTGTGGATGACAGGACAGAGGTAGAGGTAGATAGAGGCAAACCTGTGGCAGGTATTTTACTGTCGTCTGTTGCTGCAGTGACAGAGGACTCTCCATCATGGAGTCCAGTCTCTCTGACGAGCTACTGGTCAGCCCTCCCCAGTCTGTCTGACTGGGAGTTGTGCCCGCTGTTTCTGGAGACGTCAGTGGCAGGTCGCTGGCGTAGCCTGACTCCAACAGAGAAGACTGCTCCTGTGCAAGAACTGGAGTGTCCAAGCTAAATCCCCTGACAGCCTTAGTCTCCTGAATCTGTATTTGGTTAGAGAGCATGGGGAAATCCCCTGAAGACATTTTGGCTCTACTTTTGTCCTCCTCAGACAGTTGGACTTTGAGAATATTTCCTGTGACTGGAGACGGTGCAGGGGGCTCTTTGCACACCTCTATCTCACTGTCACTTTCGCCCCTCCACACTGGAGAGCCAAAATCACTGGGGTACACTGTCCTCACCACGCAGAGTTTACCATCCACCTCACGGATATGGACCACACCTTTGCGCTCCCTCCCCGAAGGTGTCCGCACCACTCCTATTATTCCCTCTGGTGCTTCTTTCACCCCATCATCCCCCTGTTCTTCTTTACCTACCGTCCCCTTGTCTTTTTTCTCTTTCTTTTGTCGGAGTATCCAGGGTTTCTCTAGGACCCCTTGGACTTTCTCCCTAACACGACAGACCCTCCCTCCACCTGGAGTGGTACTTCCCAGGCCTGGGGCTGTGTTGACTGGGGTGGTGGTTGTGGTTTGGCTTGGGATGCTGGAGACATCTATGATGGCGCTAACAGTGTCTTCCTCCCCTGGAAGACAGAAAACCCCTCTCCAGGCTGGGCTGGGTTTGGGGGACACTTCAAGTATTCTGTTGCCCAAAAGCCCCCCTACATTGGCACTCACAGAGCCAGGGGAAAGGGTAGTGCTGTGCAGATTAGTTTTGGAATGAATAAACTGGGTATCAGGCACTGTTTTAAGAGTCCTAGCTCTGTTGCTAAAATCTGAGTCTGCCGTTTCTATAACTGCAGCCTTTTCGTCATCGTCTTCATCCTCTTCCTCCCTTTCATCAGGCTCATGGCTTCTTTGTCGCTCAAAGTCCTCCTGTTCTGACTCCCCTTTCCTGTTCTTCTTGCCCTTGTGCTTACGTCTGAAACGTAGACGTTTCTTTGGTGAAAGTGGGGGGGCTCCACCGAGTTCCCCCTCCTGAGGAGGCCTGACACAACCCATGGAGTTCCCCATGTCTTTGATGCTGACAGAGAACAGTATATAAAAAACAAACCACAGCAAATACAGGCTGTTAATCCATCAGAGAGGAAAAATGAATGTTCATTTAGGTTTGAACATTTATTCCAGTTGTTTGAGAGCAAAATCCCTCAAAAAACAGACAGGCTGGCAAGTGAGGAGTTAGGAAGTTAGGAAGAGCAGGTATAGCGCCATTTTCCATGGCACCATCTTAAATACGACCCAGTGAATAGGAAGATGGATTATATGAGCTGTCACCAAAGGAGAGAGAGGGAAAGTCAGTCTTTTCCTCAGGCAGTTATTGGTTCAGTCACGGGGCAGGCAGCTGCAGGCTGACGTGTCACAGCTCTCCCTGTCCTTCCTCGTTCCTTCACCTCACCTGACTTGAATTCAGGCAGTGCACTGGCCAGCCCTGCTCTCTCTTAGGACCCTGCTGAACATATAACAGTGTATGTATATGTTCAGGTAGCTGGCTGCTTTACTCTGTCTGTTTTCTCAATCCCAGAAGACTTGTGGTCGCAGTCAAGGACACGAGGACACAGTTAAGTCAGCAGAGCCACATTCGGTTATGGTCAGGCATGTGATTTGTCACCAGGCTTTTGGCAGGTGAGCGGTTACCTGTTGTAAGGCAATGTGTCAGGCAGGATGATGAGTGTGGGAGAGAGAAAAATGTAGTGCAGTCCGGTGCTATTCAGCCCATTAGTGAAGCACACTGCTCGTGTCTGTGCGTGACTTGAAAACAAAGTGTGAAAGTGTGTATGTATTGCAGGATTTCTGGGAGTGCTAAATTCAGTAGCAGTCTTATCTCACTTTTGATTCAATGTCATAATTCCTATCAATATGAGATGTGACTGCTACTCAGTGAAATGAGAAAAACTACATCATTGCCTGCTGCAATCCCATTCAGAATCCTCCTCGCATCCTTGGTAAACCACAAAGTGATGTTAAGATTTGTTGTTGGTTCCAGGTGTAATCCAAGAGCTCTATCTAAACTCAGATATAACAGCAATCTGAGTTCATGAATTAATGATGCTCTCCTACTGTGGTAATGTTATTGCAGTGCAAGAGGAGAGAAGTAAGATCCGTAAAGAAAGTCAGCCACACAACAGAGATTGGTAGGAATCCTATCTGTCACGGTACTCGTAGTGGCAGTAGTATTAATGGTGATGCTGTCGATATCCCCTGTAGTAACGGCGAGCTTGGTGTCTCATTCTGCAAAGGCAGCACGGTGTCCAGATTGGTTGTGGGGGAGAGATAGTGTGCAGTCAGCCAATGCTGCCACAGATAGCTGGGAGATGCAGCCAATACTCTGACAGCTTGTTAAATACTCAATCAGAGCATCGGCTTCCCGCCCCAATGCTTCTCCACGATTTTTCCTGCTCATTCAGTTGGTGTCTCATGTGATGTGTCAATCATTCCAGCATGTCTGTGTGTTCCTCCTCGTAAGGGAGTGTTGTTGTCACTATGTTGGAATCTAATATCGCTGGTCTTAATTTCTCTCATTGATGAGATTGGCATTAAAGTTCACAGTCCTTACAATAATCATCTAGGGCAGCCAGATACCTATGGAATCAGCTCATCGTAGTCCAGAAAACCCACAAAATGCTGCTCTGTGCCGGTCTAAATCTGGAGGCAGCCAAACACAGAGTCCACCATAAACTCCCCAGACAGCTTAGCATCACATGCCTCTCCCTTGGATACCAGTCTAAAGATTTCCCCCACCTCGTTGTCAAACTCCCTGAGGACCAGAGTTGACTGGGTATTGTGTTCCAGTAGTGTCCAATCATAAACCTCCCATGTCCTGCTGTCAGTCTGCCAGTTACTCAGGCAAGCTTCCCCTTCATCAGGTGGTGCAGTGCGACGATGCAACAGCCTGACAAAATCCACAGTTTGCAGGAGGTGGTGGGGTATTTAGACCATGTCTTATGTTAAGACAAAAAACAACAGCAGGTTGGGAAAATAAAGGCTCTCGTTCTGTTTCTCCTCTCTGGTGCCTTTTCAAGTCCTCTAGATGGCGACTTGGGTAGGAGCCTGAGCTGGACTCTGAGGCAGAAGAGGAGGAAGAGACTGATCCTCTGTCGGCTTAGCTATGGTCTTGTCAAGATCCAGTGTTAGTAGCAGACCTACTTCAAGTACAGATGTGTATCTGGAACAGAGCCAAAGGGATTCAGAGTCCAGTGAAGGGCAGTCCCGAACTCTACGTAGCACAGAGGCAGAGGTTTGGACTAGAGGGTCCGCACTCCATGTCCCCTTAAAAAACAAAGACATGCAGGGAGCAAAAACAGGAACACAGGGCGTCTCCGGCTAAAAGGCTCCGTCAGACAAGCATGGCTGGATTGATCCGATTGATACGGTGGATGCTAGAGAAGCAGCAAGTGTGTGCTGTCCAGGATAGGGTATGAGTGTGTGTTTGTGCCTGCGAGGTTGGGCGGTCCCCTGGTCAGCTGTGTGAGCCCTTCTGCATACGTGTCCACGAGTGTGCCTTGTCCTGCTGTGCGTTTGTGGTTTGAGGCCTGCTGATCGGGGGAAGCCGGGCGCTGCAGTGACAGCAGGCAGCCTGGATTCGTCTCTCCCTCGGCTGGCTTCGCTTCTCTGCTTTATCCCTCACTTGCAGACGCCGGCAGGGGGAGAGAAAAGCTTTTATCTCCCGACTGCTGCAGCTTCACACTCTCTTCTGCTCGATCTCTCACTCTCACAATCCACCCCCCTCCCTCCTTGGCTCTCCTCCTCCTATCCGCTTCCTCATTACTCCTGCCTCTCTCTCTAGCTCTCTCTCTCTCTCTCTCTCTCTCTCTCCAGCTCTCTCTTGGCTGTTAGTGAGCAGCTTTCTATGCCACAAACACACACATGCACACACTTGACCCAAAAGCTTCCCTGAATTACAGGCGAGCAGGAGAGAAATCAAATCTAAATCAGACTGTTGCTTCTCTGCAACATTAATGAGAAGCGGGTAAGCACTTCAATCTGTTTCTTTCCATCTATTCCCTTCAATCTTCAAACTGTCCATCAATCTACAGGTTATGAATGGCTCTGGGGTGAAAAGGAAAGGTGCAGAGAGTGGGAGGGAGTGAGGAAAGAGATTTAAGGGAATTAAAAGAAAGTTGAAAGGGAAGAAAAACAGGAGGTGATGGTGGAGGGCTGTGAGAGAATCAAGAGCTGAGACAGGGGGGACATAGGGGACACACACTTGTGTGTACAACACACATCATAGCAGTTAGGGTTGGGAAATATAGTATGAGAATAGAAAATGAGAGATGTTTCTATACCATTTATACAGCAGCAGTTAAGCCTTCAATATCACTGGTTGTATTAGATCATTGCAGGCAACGAATTCAATGAGCAGGACTGTTTAATGGCAATGTGGAATTTGCAGGATTTCTGCATCAATGTGATGAGGTGCCTGGATATTACAGGCATTTAATCCACTGGATTAGCTAAAATAGTGCTTTTCAATCTGATTTTTAAAATCTATAAACGATCCGTGCTGTGCTGAAACAATTATCATTGGATGGATTCATTGTTTAAATGTATGTCAAGCAAAATTTATCAATATTGCCAACCCAAAATAGTAATGTAGCAATCTGATTTGAGCACTACTATCTTAAAAAACACACAACACATATTTAACTCCCCTCCTACACCACTGAACACATTTAAGGGCCTGTTGCCATGTACAGTCTTAAAGCCTCTATAGACCTCCACCATCACTGCACATAAATTGAATAACACAGCTCATACATACATACATGTGATCTTGTACAATGCAACATGGCATGCACCCACTGGCACCAACACTGCAGATGTATGAAGTCATAATACTTTGCATATACAGTAAGTGCCTGACGCATGCTGAATGTTTTCAGAGAGACAGATATAGTATGGAGGGAGACCGCTAGCAGGCGGCACTCCCAACCGGTGAAAGCAATGGTAATCCATCTTCTCTCATTAACCGAGAGCACCGAGAATAAAAGAATACACACAACAACAGATGGAAGTTATGAACCAATGGGAGAAAAGCACTAATCAAGTCCCAAGGGCTTTCATCCTTTCACTGTGGCTACATGGCATCGTGAGCCGTCGTAATCAGACTGCAACCTTCGTCTGAATCCAGGGTCAGCTTTTCACAAGACACGAACGCTGCATGTTGGACTTTCAGAAGCTCTTTTGGTCATATATTTAGCAGCCCTTTTGTTGATAATGTGCACTGAAGCATAGTGATTGATCTTGAGATTTTAATTATCGTAATTCAGGCTCCATCTGCGGTCAGAGTAGTTTTAAGATGCTGAGACTTTACATTCTTACCTCCCAAAGCTGTTCTGAAAAACACATTTGAAAAATCTAAGCTAAGACACACAACTCTGACCACTGTGAAAAAAATAATTACTGTGACAAAAAGCCCACTTCACAATGGTCCGTAGATATTTCTGGCTTTGCAGGCACTTGAGAGCTGCACTGCTGTGTGCAAGTAATAAACAGTCTACAAGACATTATGCCATGTTTCTGCTGCCCCCAACTAACATGACAGAATATGTAGAAGAAGGATAATGAACTCCAAGACCTCCAACTTACTTATATTACTAAACACGATTAAACAAGTGATGATAAACAATCAATCTAGCTTGTGCTGCTTAGAAACTTACTTCAAATAACCATCTGCAGTAGTCTTCAGCAAAGTCGGTTTTAACTGACACAGATGGTGATCGATTGATGCAATATGGGCCTAAATTAGTACCAAGGAACAACACTAATAAAGTGACCCCACCTGCTGATTCTGCCTTGAAGCAGGTCAGAGAAACAGTGATGCATATCTTCACCAGCTCAGACATTAACTCACTAGGAATTAGCAGTGACATACCGCTAGCTTGGCCAATCACAGGCAGACACAGTGCAGCAGGAGGTGGGTCCACAGACAGGGATGTCTGGCTAGGAACTTCCAACAAGTCGGGTCAAGTGTAATACTGAGCTAACTGGTGTCACCTAGTGGTTTGACTGAGTAACTACAGTCAAGTTTAAATGGAGAGTAGTTGGATAAATATTCAGTTTTATGTATTAAGTTATAAGACCGATGAATGTCTATTATAGCTAGTGTTTCAGACAATCACATCTGTGGAAGTCTTTGACATTCACACAACCTGCTATACAGGTATGATTCTCAATAATGATGAAAATATAAAAGTATGAATGATATTTAATCAAAACATGTCAATATTGTTAACTGTTAAATTTGGGAAGGATGCTGGAAAGTTTTCTACGTGCTTTGACAAGCAACATTAAAATGAAAGCTTTTGTCAATGCCTTGCAGAAAAGATTGATGTTTTCACTTTATTTTCTTTAAATGATGAGCTAGGCATTCAATACGGGACAAGGTGGCTGACAGATATTTGCAGCAGATACATGGAGAAGACGTTATTAAAAACCTCTGAGTTTGAAGCCGTTTGACTTTAGCAGGATTGCTGAGGAAGCAGGATGTCTTAGCCAGCTGTCAGAGTGAGGTAAGACAGAGACACCACCTCATCTGTAACTTCATGTGCCAGTGAAATGATGACTAACAACAGTTATAGTCCAAATGAAAAACGATAGCTCACTGAGAGTTCCTATAATTAGCAGATGTGCTAAGTCACTCATTTGCACATACACGTCCTGGACACAAAGACCTGGAGGCTTGTTTCCAGAAATGACTTCTTCATCGTCATGATCATCAGACCAAAGCAGCCGGTGGGAATAATGTGAAAATTATAGATTTCTCTACAGATTTGGGTCACATATCTTAGTAACAGTGAATATTTGTGTCATGTTGACCGAGTAAAACAGAGCAAATAAAACTGCAGTGGCCTTAGCGTTGTGCAGCTTTCTGCTGTAATACACTGTATAACTGTGGTTAAATGTGGTGTTCAATATACAGTAAAAACATATAACTTTTACCATTACTCTAATGTGACTTAGAGTCAGAGGGAAACCGCATTTTGTGACAATATTTCTTGTTAATTGCACTCAATACTGCAAAACCATGTGTTTCCAGATTGTGAGCATTGAGATTTTAATACAAAGTAATTGAAAAGGTCTTTTTTTGGATACAGTCAAATAGGAGGTGGATGTTCCCTTGTCTCCATTTGAAAATAATTGAAACAAGTCCAGATATAGTTCAAATCCTAATATAAGATTATCCCCTTTATGTCATATTTTTGCAGTGTAATTATTCGGTGGACACGAGGACACTGGGTCGTAGAAAGGATGACAGTGAACATATAGAACGAACAGTATGTGGCACATGTTGCTGATCCACCACCATGCACATACAGTAATAATCATCTAACCACAACACACTGCACGGACACAGAGCTGTGTGTGACTGGACTTTCTCACTGCAGCTCTAATGTAAAACTGTCATCTCCTGAACCCAGTGAACTCTGGAAACTATTTGCTCTGTGGCCCAATTCCATCTTTCCAATTAGTATTTCTTTCATTCCTCCTTCATTTATTTCCTCCAGAACTCCTGCAGCCTGTTTCAGTCCCCGTCCTGTCCATCATCTTTGAGTTAGTCCTCTAGTCTTCCTCCCTCCACCTCTCTCTCTATAACACGATGTCCTGCTGAGTCATGCCCACTGAAACGGTTGCTGTGGTGTCATGCACTACTGTTTCCATGGCAACCAGCTGGCAGTGTCACCTTGCTAAGGGTCATATCACAGCACAGTCTAGTGGTCAACCATAGCAGCTACTAACTGGTTCATGACCCTATCTGAAATCAACAAAGCTGGACAAACAAAAGAGAATGTTTTGTTCAATCTCAAAAGTCTTCGTATTAATTTGCTTTTGTCTGTAACGTAGCCGTCACGCATGACTCGGACCCAGTGGTAATGATTTCAACAGAGTACAACTCTGTCTGCAGTCTACAGTGATGCAGGAACATTTGGTGGAAATTATTCCACATCAGGAATCAGAAAGAACACACTGTTCAAATGATTGACTGTCTAGACTAAACATAACTCACTGCCCTGACAACATTTATTTCCTAGCTCCATAGTTTAAGTCAATAATGCAGCATATATTTTAATTTCTTTCCATTTAGAACTTGTAGCCGAAAACCTAAAATGTTTTTTAGCTGCAATGAACACAGTTTGTTTTTCTGAAATCTCACAGACTAAACCCTGTTTTGCTTTTGTCTGTTATTGTGAAGCACTTTGTGGCATTGGCTCTAGAAAGATGCTATATAAATACATTTTTACTTTACTTTAAGAATCATGACTAGTTGCTGTGATCATATGATCGCAAAAAATAATTAGAATTAACAGCTGTAGCCACAAAAGCGCTAAAACAAAATCATCTTTTTTATGCTATTAGCAACGGCTAATCTGCTAATAACGTAAACCCGCAAGCTGTATAAATGTGGATGGTACAGTACAGTATATGTCTTGTCACATACTCAGAGTCTACACGACTGGTCACATACTGGGGTTTATTGATGGTGCAGTTCTTGCACAGTAACTCCTGGACTAACATGCTGGGTTGACTGAGGTTTATTCTGCACACTGATGGAGTACATGGAGCCCACAAGTGACACATATTTTAAATGGGACAATTTTGGTTAAAACACAGTTTGCCTGGTATACAGGAACAAACAAATCCGGGATCAGGGTTTATGTGAAAGCCTACAGACTGAGCATTTTGTCCACTTTATGCCCGGGCTGTCCAACTGCCAAACTGAAGCCAAACAGTCTCCTCCTCATGTGATGTTTTAGAGGACGACTTCCTGCAGGGGCCTGCTCAGAGCTGGTTTTATAACAGACACAATGAAATCACAGTTACAGAGTCACAAAATGCTTATAAAAACACTAACCTGCATGAAAAACTTACAACAAGTGCAGCTACAATAATGTGTGTAAATCCAACTACCATAGCATGTAAGTACACACGCTAACATGTCAGCTGAACACCCTGTTGTTTCCTTATGAGACTGCAGAGTTCTCTGTTCTCAGTAAGAGCAGCTGTCTGCACAGACTGCGGCAGAGAAGTAAACCAAACGCATCTCACTCAGAGATTCCACAGAAGAACGTGAACACAGACGCACACTTTCTGACCAGTAGTGGAAAAGGCAACCTCTTCTGTTGCACAAGTTAACGCTGGTTTGCCAGCACGCACACACACACACACAGCTAAACTCATGCTGGCAGTGATAACAACTCAAATCCCAACAGCTGGACAGAGATGCAGGACAACACAGAAATCAAGTCCACATTTGGAGCAATTTGCTTTCATTTCGATCTATTTAAAATCCAGATTGAATCACAGCAGTAATGATGTGGGCCATAACTCAATTATTACATAATCAATTAGAGATATTATTTCATTATGAGCTGGATATAAGAACCTTTAGCTGCCCACTAAGCTTTTCCAATGAAGACTTCAAGACATTGCGTACATGCTGGTTTGACTCAAATAACCATTAATTGAGTCCAACACAGGAAACACAGAGCCAGAAGCTACAGAAAAGCATGTGAAGGGCACAGACCTGGAAGTGAAGGATGATGGTCCAGATGAGACCCAGTGTCAGTTTGGGATTCCCGTCGGTGATGTCATCGTTCCTGATGTTCACAAGTTTGACCTGAAAACGGGAAAACACAGGGTTTTTCATTTGGTTTCCTAACAAAATACTCACAATGACAAAAAGTAGCCAGGTTTAGTCACTACCATAATTTTGAATACACCAGATTGGACCAATGACAAGAAAACACATAAATCGTCTTCATTTCTGCATGTTAAGGATGAAAAATGATCTCTGCTACAACTATCATGCCCATTATGTGTAAGAGACTCTGAGACCTTATTAAATCTTGTGGCTCCGGCTTAGCTAAAGGCTGTATAATAAGACCTACAGTGAAACTCAGAGAGGATTTTCAGAGAGGAAAAAAAGGTCAGTCCTCCACCGCTGCTGTCTCCAGGGAACAAGACAAGAGAGACGAGAGATGCAGTTTAAGAAAGTCTGGGACTTGAGAGATATGAAGGAAGAGGTGTTTTAAGTGAGAGAAAAAGCTGCAGTTTGAGAGTAAACGAAGAGATGCCGTGTAAGTGAGAAACAGATCAACTCATGATAGCAAGAGAGGGCGAGAGGGAACAATGAAAGATGCAGTATGAGAGGAGGGCAGATAGGTCAGTGTCAGTTATTCATATTGTTTGCACTGTACACCATTCTGTGCCCTAAAGCATGTGACATGAATATCCATGTTTTCAATATCCACATTATGTCTGTCTGTTTGTGTGCATACCTGTCTCTGTTTGAGGTAGTCCAGCGCGATTTGGACATTCTGTAGTCGATGAAATCTCATTCGCCCCTTTTCTCTGGGCTGGAAAAAAAGAAAGGAGAGGAAAAAATAATGAGCAAAGTCAACAAATTAATTTAAATTGAATCATTTTAGTGACACAAACACAGGAGGCAGCAGTGAGTGCAAATAAAGCTGAATTCAATCCACAGTGCAGTGAAGTAAAAACTCAGCGTATTGACATGAAATGGTCCTCTGGGGGGCGCTGTCTTCAACAGGAGCTGTTAAAGACATGCTGAAACTCAGGAGCAAACTAGACCCAAACCATGCTGGTTTAAAATGAAAAATGCAAACTTCATAAATCAAACCATTTTTTCTTCTTTTCTTTATTCAACACCAAATTTTCACAAACAGACAATCAGTTTACGGTTTAGAGGGAGGAAAGATATAGTTTAAGAGAAAGAAAGAAAGAAACCCCACACACACACAGATCACAAATACACTCTTGCTGCAAAGAGTACATGAGTACAGGATGCAGATGTGGGTTCACACTGTGCTGGTAAAGAGAAGGTACACTCAGCATTAGTCATCACATCAGCAAGACTGAAATACTGGAGAGGAGAGGAGAGGAGAGGATGGTGTTGTACTGGACTACTAAATGTGTTAACATTTCTAATAATTAATCTGAGGAAAACCAAGTCAAACATCCTTCATCCAATCAGACGGAAACACTTTTTAAATTGCAATTAACTTTTTTGTTACTGTGATTATTCGCGTTACTATTTCACTAATATGTTTGAATTTTCAGCCCTGACCTTTCAATATCCTCAATATAGACTATTTTTGCATTTACAGTTAAGTAAAACAACAGCAGTTTTACAAGTCAAACATTATAACATCTACACAGCTACAAATGTACACTCCCTGGCCACTACATTAGGTACACCTATACAGCTTAATGCAATCCAATTAAACAGATCTGCCACAAATTTAGGAAGATAATGTTCAGATTTTGTTGACACTGTCAGAGAGGTGTTAATGCAACCATGTGTTTATTATTGAGGTCGTACTGGACTGCATTATATTGAAATGTAATTCTACTATTAAATACTAAAGGTAGAATCTATAGCTGAGCTGTAGTATTGGATTGCCTTAGATGATACAGCTGTATCTAATAAAGTGGTCAATGAGCCTTTGATGATGTATAAGCACAATCATTGTGCACAATTCATGCAAAACAGACGTAGAGCATTGTTGGGTGAAAACTTCAAATCTGTACAATGCCAACTTTTCAGGAAAAGCCTTGTTATTTTAGGATGAACTTTCATTTCTGACTCTGCCTGTCTGTCTGCCTGTCTACATACTTAAAACATGAAAACCATCAAAACATGTGTTATGATGCCGTCACCCAACAGAAATGATGGCCTGCATGTAGTGTCATACAGTAACATGTGCAGCCCAGTATGCTGGTCAGAAATCAGTGGCACAGCACTCTCATGCAGCCTCACAGCTCCACCTATGGGGCAGAGGGTAAAGCTGAAGGGTCAGAGGTCAGAAGTGACAGAGTGAGCGGGGGCAGTGGAGGGGGAGAGGGTTTCATTCGAACATACTCCCTGAGCGCCTTCCTCCTCCTCATCCTCCCCTCCGAGCAAGATGAGAGGGGGGGCCCGCGAGGCGTATGCCCTTTTCATTGACGGGCCGCTCTTCTGTTGCTATGGTAACAGAAGGGGGGGGGAATGGGAGACAGAAAGAGAGGACGAGGAAGAAGAGTTGTAGTTGTGAGGAAGAGGATAGAATGAAAGAGGGCAGGAGCAAATGAAAAAAGGAACAAAAGTACCGTAACTGCAAAAAAATAAAAATAAAAAATAAAAACAACAAAACACCTACACACTGAAAAAAGTAAGTCAGCAAAATTAAGTAAAAATGCAAGGGGAATCAGCTTTTAGCCACTGTGGCTCTACTCTCTGGAACAGCTAGTCTCTGAGGATCTGAGGGACTCCACCTCTGTGGACATTTTTAAAAGAAACCTTAAGACATATCTTTATAGCCTGCCTTTTAATTAAGGTGTCTCGTCATTTGTTGCCTTAGTTTTTAAGTCTTAATCATTGGTTTTAATACTAGTTTTATCACTTTACTTAACTTTTTTGTCTGTGCCGTTTTATCCTTGCTCTGTGAAGCACTTTGGGCTGCATGTTTGTATGAAAGGTGCTATATGAATGAAGTCAGTTTAACTCTCTCACACAGAGCATTGTTCATGAAGGTGACAGGGTCAGAAAGGAGCGGTGTGTCCTCTGTGTGATTGTGTGTGTACCTAAGCAGACCAGAGTCAGCAGTCTGTTTCTGTTAGTCTACCTGTCTGCAACTAATCCAGCCTGCGTCACATTGTGGCCTGTCTGTCTGTCAGCATTAGGACTACGACTCTTGCATCATCATGCTGAGCAAAGTTAAACTACTGCATTTCTGTTCCACTTGACATGCTGGTGATCTAAAACTGCCTGGTTGTTCAACTTTGGCATTAATAGTGTGTCAGCCTGGAGCAGAGAGTCACCTTCAAGCTGGAAAAGTTTCAACTGCCTCTGGAACTCCAATGGTATTTTTAAAGAGTGGATGTAACATTCACAGGACTATGATGTTTTGAACTGGGGGTGACAGGGTGCGTGATGGAGCAGAGGAGGAGTGTGTGATGGAAAATATTACAGTGCGATAATAAGTGAGAAAATAATCGTGTGTGTGTGTGTGTGTGTGTGTGTGTGTGTGTGTGTGTGTGTGTGTGTGTGTGTGTGTGAGTGAGTGAGTGAGAGAGAGAGAGAGAGAGATAAAAATCCATACCAGGGTGACTCCAGAGAGGACCTCCAGCAAGGAAATCAGGTTGTGTCCATCCCTCAGGTCCTCATACAGGTCTGTGATGTGCTTCCTCACCTGAGACAGGAGGTAGGAAAGGGAATGAAGGAGGAGGAGAGACGGAAAGCAAAAAAAGGAAGAGAGAAGGCGAGGGGAGGGAGCAGGGATGGGTGAGGAGACGGAAGGAGGAAGGATAGGGAGAAAAACAGAATGAGAAAAAGTTAATTCCACACTCCAGTCATCCCTCTGTTGATTCAACACTGTTGACATCTGCCAGGCTGATTGCCCCATAGCTGACAGGGCTGGTGACAGCGGTTGCCGGGCCGACAGAGACGAAGCACCAGTTGTGCCCCCTTGTCTCGGTTGCCATGACATCGCTTCCACAACGAGTGGGGTGGGGGCGGGTTGTCACCGGTGGCGACCGCTGCCGACACGGTGACTCAGCAGCCTGATCAGCATCAGTGCTTGTTTTGTTTGAAAGTGGGACACTCAGTGAGACAGACAGACAGACAGACAGACAGACAGTCAGACAGACAGACAGACAGAGCTTGTGGCTGCACAGAGAAAGAATAATGGAGCAGCCGAGCTGTGACGAGTAAGTAAAACATTATGAGAAACTGAACTGAAAGAGGAAAAGACACAAATACTAGATCTATACGATCTGTCTCACATTATTTTGACACATTTCTTGCAGGCTACTGAGAAATGTTGTCATTTATTTTGGCTGCATCATGTGGTAGTTTCCCCATCTTTTATATGAATTAGAGGACTTTAGATTTAAATGTATTACTGCACGAGATTGACTGAAATCCACTGTTTTGTTTTGTTTATGAGACCTTATCTTCACTAGAAACTTTGCTCATCTCCCTGCTAAAAAATACTACTAAAAACTACTTATGAAATACACACAAACATACTGTACTATGCCTTTAATGCAAAAGTTTTCACGGAGTGGCACATGTGATTGTGAATTATACTGAGTGGATTGTAGAGAAAAAGAATAACAGATGATATGTGAAAACAATGCATAAAAGTTGAGAACAATTGAATAAGACATGACAAAAAAAAGGCTTGGTTTCTGGGTCGCTAGCTCTTCTAGTATTTAGGCTACTCTCCAATTCATCAGTTTGTACAAGAAGAACATTAAGTACCATAAAATAGCTGCAGAAAGGCACAGCAACATCAGGCAATAGCAAAGGAAGAGCTTTTCTTTTGTAAATTAAGCATTTCAAAGGTATAGAAGTTGGCATGCAACAAAAGGTCAAACCCAAAGTGCAAAAAAATTGGTGCTTCAAAAATGCTGACCCACCTAGGCAACCAAGGGCAACATGTCTACCTGCATTACAGTGATTTTCCTGTTTCACGCTGCACCTGCACTGATAAAAGCTTTGCTGCAGTCCTGGCCTCAAGGAAGTGTACTACCACATTTCACCAGAAGAGGGCAAGACAGTCACAAAAGTAAACTGGAGAGGTCTACACTCTCCAACTAAGTGATGAATTACAAAATACGAATAAAAACAAAACAACCATCCTTACGCCTCTTAAATAAAGCATGCTCTAAAGCATTACTCTTTTGTCCCTTTAAAGCAGAACAGACGCCTCTCTTGAGGGTGAGCTCAGAGCTAAAAACTGCAGCAACAAAAGTAACAACATCCCTCCACTCGTCCTCAATAACCCCTTTTCTTCTATTTTCCTCTTCCTCGCTCATCTGTGTCACACTCTCACCCACCTGTTGCTGCCTCTTTTTCTCCATGGAAGAGTGACATCAGCTTGTTTTAGAGGGCTGATGGCACGAATGTTAATTAGATGACAGGAAGAAACTGCAATACTGGTCCTTCCTCAGTCGTACTAAGACCAACATAAATCCTCAACATAAGCATACTTACACTAATAAATGATGATTCTAGGTGCATCCAGTATGGGGTAAATAATAAAACTACATGCTTACAGTATAATACAGTACAGTAAGGGCCATACATGGAACAATGTTAGCAATTATTGGTCTAAGCTGCTTGGTTACCTATACTACATCAAACAACAGTGACAAACAAGCTGCCCATCAAGGGGAAAATTAGATGTTTACTTTTGTTGTTTTGTTGTTCCCATGGACGTCCAAAGATGGCCCACTATCAAAAACCAAGTCTACAGTAGACTCCAGTGTGTGATACTCACAGCTACTTAAAAATACAACATCCAGTGAGATAAAGTTCAGTCTTGGGACACATCACTGACTTCAAAATTGCTCTATTAACACCCAGCTGGATCTGTAGATCGATGTTTATGTGTGTGTCTTAAGGGATGTTGCTCACACAGCCAGCTGTGTTTGATGTGTAGTGACGGCAGCTGTCAGATGCCTTTGGCACTAAAGCCAACTGTCATGTGGAGGTAATGTAAAGGACCACAGGGACGCTGACAGCACCTGGGCAGTACTGCTCTGATATACTGAACACAAATCTGGGTCAGATAATAATAATAATAATATTCAGATAATATTAACAGCTTTTATCAGTTAACATAGCTTCAAATATTTTCTAGTCACATATTGGATAAATACGGTTTGAAAACTATAGCAGGATGGCAGAATGGCAAGTACTTGAATGCCAATTAAGGATGTGTTTCTGGGAGTGACATGCTTCTTAATGTAATGTGACTTAATGTTATGTGATTTGCCTGATCTGGTAAACCCCACATACTGTCTGCTACTTCACGCAGGTCAGAAAAAAATGAATTATATGCAACATTTCACCCAGTTCTGACAGCAAGGTGAGGGTGTTGACACCAAGTACATCTAATTGTTCTAATTAAAATTAGGCCTTATACTCACTTGTGCCACTAGTTAACTTGCATTTTCTCTCCTTCATTTAAGCAGAGCTGAAACAATTAGTTGATTACTCCATCAGTCAATCAACAGAAAATTAATCACCAACAATTTTGATACGCTCAATCATTCATTCTCTAGTTCCAGCTTCTCAGTTGTGAGAATTTGCTGTTTTATTTTAGTTTTATTTGATAGTAAACTGATAATTTGGAGGTTTTCGACTGTTTCTCAGACAAAACAAGCTATTTGAAGACATCAATTCAAGATTTAAAAATTATATTGTAAGAGGCATTTTTCTAAACATTAATCCAGAAAATAATCCTCAGATTAATTCATAATGAAAATAATAACAGCCCTAGATTTAAGCATACGGTGTGTGTTTTATAGCTGGTATGGTCTACTATTACTTTAAGCCACAGCACAGTGCTTAGTGAACATAAGGTGTGGAAGAAAATTGACAATCTATTAGGCCTAAGGCACGTTTAATTATGAAAGTCAGTGTTAACAGCAACATTTGCTGATGCGTTTGTTGTCTCAAGCCACGGTGTCTGTGTAGCTTTTGCTGCTGTAGCTCATTTGAGTTTCCCTGCACATAATACATAAAAACAACAGACAGACTGCATGTGGTTAAACATCTTGTAAACCCAATTAGCTACAGTTCTCCATCTTTGTGAAAAACCTCTCGCCTCCTTCTGACTTCTTAATCCACAGCTACCAGATTTGTGCTCACTGTGTCAACACCCGGCCGGGCCAGCAGGTAGCTTGGAGGCCAGTGTTTATATTGGCCCGTGTTTGCACTGTACGTACACACACACACACACACACACACACACACACACACACACACACACACACACACACACGTTAACACCCTGCACACCTGAGCAGCCAAAAGCATACCAGACATGACAGAGCAAACAGGAAACAAGGAATGCTGATGTCACCCAGTAGGAAGCTGAGGGCAGAGATCACCTGTCTATCTTTGTCTACATCTCTTTTCTGTCTCTTTATCTTTTCTTTAATAATGTCTGTTCTCTTTGTCTCATGAGCTTATTTTCTATTCCGTCTTCCTTTCTTAATCTTTTCTCCCTCTTAGCCTTAGTTCTGTTTTCTCTGTCTGTGTTTGTCTTTTAATCCCTCCTGACAGGGTGAAGGCTTGTAGAATCAACAGTCCTGGCTAAGAGTCAATAGATGATGTCGAACACACAACTATTTCACCCCACTCTCTATTCAAGAACACACTGTTGGGACATAATGGCTATTTGAAATATTATTTCTTTAGCAACAGCAGCAGATATTTCAACAAATGTGACAAGAGTTATTTCTCCTCTTTCATTAGCTATCCATGTTTTCATGTCATCCTCTTTCCACCCATCCTGTCCTCTGTCTCGCCATCTCGCTACGACAGTAAAGGTCAGCACTCTCTTTAATAAATGCAACTCTAGATTACCTCTGTGCTAATGTAATGGCTGGCAGGCAGTGTGTGAGTCTGTGTGAATGAGCGAATGTGTTGTTGTTGTTGTTGTTGTATTCTTTTTTTATTTGTCTTTTTTTGGCCCACATCTGTTAATGTGGGTTGTTTAAAGGTGTTTCTAACTTTATTTTGAAACATTTCTAATCCAACCGTTCCTCTCACTCTCTGCAACAACAAAAAATTGTCATTATCAGTCAAATCTCTACAAAATGTCATCCATCCATTCATCTCTCTTTCTGCTGCTCTCACTCTCCATCTCTGACCTACATTTACAGCCAGCGGCTGGTCTGGCAGTGCCAGCTGATATAGTTACAGTCACAGGCTGGGCACTGTGACGACATGTGCTCCAGAGTTATGGGGTCACACAGGCGCTTCATTCCCAGGTCATGTGACAGAAATACCCTGCATTCTCCTCTCCTCAGAGTCCTTACCACCTGTGTGTGTGTGTGTGTGTGTGTGTGTGTGTGTGTGTGTGTGTGTGTGTGTGTGTGTGTGTGTGTGTGTGTGTCACATGGTATACATACTGTTCTTTATGGATGGCATGTGTGTGCAGATGTCATAACATGCACACATGTAGGCAGCAAAGGCAGCTGTCTGTGACCTTCAAAGGTCTGTAAATAAGTAATAGTTACAATAGAGATAATAAATCAATGTTTCCCTTTCCGTTCATTATCTTCAGGAAAGTCCTCTACTTCAAGTGTTTGACTCAGCATGCGGCATTTGGACTGATGTTTTGACATGATTTGAGGGCTATCAGGTATTATCACGCATTGTTTCCTGGAAGGACAGTAGATCTTATTTAGCTGAAACAGCCAGCTTTCAAGACTTTATGCAGCTGCTCATTCAGATTTAATTAATTCAGTTGTTTCTTTATTGATGCCTTCAAATGCAACAATCACGTACAGGATCCTGGCTAAACAAAGACAGTCTGCCAATCAATTATTTAATATCTGCATTCCGGTAAACATCTCTAAATTCATAACCGTTATTAAATATTCATTCATTAGTTCATTCACCACTTTGCTTTCGCTGCAAAACGTGATTGAAGTGTAAACACGGCCGGATGTAGGGAAGCGGTTTAACAAGCTGTAACTTTAGAGCCATTACTAACAGTGATAAAGCAAAGTGATCTGGACAGATGCTCATCTATTAATATAATAAGAGCGCGGTCTGCTGCTCAGACAAGGCCACATTAACACACACAGGACTGATGAAACCACACTGTCTCAGCTCAGAGACGTGAAGGGAGAAGAAACAGACTAGCCGGAAGTGTTTTTCTAAAACTGTTTGTATAATTTTGTGCCAGAAAGCAGGAGAGCAGGTTCTACATCACGAGCATAAATCATAAGCTAATATTCTGCTAAAAAAGATGCTAAGAAGAAGAAGGAGCTGAGTAGAAAATTAAATTTCTTTCGTTAAGACTGATTATTTTTGATTGTGCTCTTTTATTTTATTTATTGGTTTCCTTATGATATAGCAGCAGTGGGAATGAGTCAAACAATAAAATTAATCCCAACCAGGTTACCAGGACACCTAGAGGGGCTTTTCTGAAGCTATTATTATGCTCCCACTAGATTTAGGACATACAATCCAGCTCCTTTACGACCAGAGACATTTCACTTAATTGACTTTCACATTAATGTCTGAGATAGTACAGAAGGTCAGATTTTAGAGCAATAATTTTATATGTATAGGATGACACAACATAGTTTTGAATAGCATAAGACATATTACAGTATATCAATCAATTCTATTATAAGATAAGAGACAAGTTGACAGATAAAATTAAATGATAAAATAACCCTAAAAAACCCTGACAAGCATTTCCACAAATCCAAAACAACGACATTGCGAACCAGTTGAACTCAGTGACACATACCTTGATGAGATGCTTGTTGACCCATTTTGTGAAGGTTTTCTTCTGCACCCTGTCCCGCTCATCTGAAGAAAAAGAAACAACGAGAGAGGTTAATTACAGAATCCAAATCCAGCAGGGTTGCTGCAGGCAGCGTGATTATTCCACTGGTTTATGCAGATGAAGACGTCACACACACACATCCAGCTCAGAGGAGCAAAGCAGTGGGCTAAACACCCCCCACAAAGACAGTTAGTGATGATGAATGGATTTCTGTATTTGTACTGAATCGTGAATAACAATTTCAGAGGGTTTCTACAGGAAAGTTGCTGTTCTTTCCTCACACACACACACACACACACACACACACACACAGATATGCCTTTTTGTTAACTTACACTTTAATTTCATAAACTTAATAAAAGACACCAACACAAAACCAAGTGTTACTGGATAACACTCACCTACTCACCTATGAGTACATACAGTACTCAGTCTTCTTCACAGTTACTACATGTTTCTCATCTTATTCAGTAGTAATGTAAAGAAGCATAAGAGCTGATGTAAAGACAAATACTTAGTTAAGAAACTGTGACGGTTCTTTGAGTTCATGAACAACAACTCAAAGTCATGTTGAACCTCTATATCTACAAATGTGACCTATCTTTATCATGTTTAACTTAGATCCTCATCCTGAGTAAATGGAAGCTCAAAAGGTTGTTTTTCTTGTTTTTATTATTTCTCGCTTGTAAACTTTATTTGAAAAAAATCTGGGTGCATGTTTATTATTTTCAGTTCCTACCCTAAGAGATCCCTCCTTCTTTAGTTCAGTAAACTAAAGGTCTAACCTTTCTCTCGGTTTCTGTCTGTTTCTACAGTCTCTAACTAAAGTGTGACCTGCAGCCAGGCAGAGCTCCAGCCCTGCGTCCTCCACAGGCTAGAGGAGTGAGGCAGCCAGGCCAGGAATAGAGCCTGATGCTGAGCCACAACTGTGTTATCTTCCCCCCTCACCATCACCACCTCCTCCTCCACACTGACGGAGCCTCTCTTCCTATCCAGCCTCTCTCTGCTCGTATCAGTCTGTCTGGGAGAAAACGCAGACCCTCTCTCCTTTTCCCTTCCCGCCATTCTGTTAAATATCATACTTCCTGCTGGAGGGATAGTCAAACATCCTTTCAAGTGATCCTGCGTGTTCCTAAAACAGCTTTAGTCGACATATTAGGGATACAAAATGCAATGTGCAGGCTACAGAACTCAACAAAGTTTGTAAAATGAAGACATATTCAACACCTGTAGAGTTAACTAGTTAGTGAGCTAGTTGGTTTATTTTAACCGATTAATTGTTTGAGTCAGATTTCAAGCAAAAATGCCAAATATTCTCTGGTTCCAGATTCTCATTTGTGAGAATTGGCTGTTTTTCTCTGTGTATTATGTGATAGCAAACTGAATATCTTTGGGGTTTTGGCTTTTTGTCGGACAAAACAAGACATTTGACGATGTCACCAGGGACTTTAGAAATTTGTGATGGACATTTTTCACTTTTTTCTGATATTTTATAGTCCAAACGGTTAATCGATCATTCGAGAAAATTATCGGGAGATTGATCGATAATTTAAAAGATTGTTAGTTACAGCCCTACAAGACACTGCTATATATTAAACATCCAACATATAACAAGACATCTTCCACTAACATCTATACAGAAGAAAACCCATAACATATCTGCAGAAATATAAAAACATTAAAACAGAGCCAAAATTGATCATGATTCTGGTTGCCTGGTTGTCAACACAAAAAAACTGAGAACAAACAAGAACCTATAGTTCTGTAAACATAAATCCATATCACTATTTTTAAAAAGGTGTTTAAAATATGTAGTCTTTCCCACTTTTCCAGGATATTTTCAGTATCACAACTTCAGTTTCAGCAGTTTTCTAAATGTCAAACATAGTGTCAATATTTAATCATTTCATATCAGTGGTTAAAAATGTATCTAAAATAAAACCATGATAAGATGCTTTTGTTTTTCACATGAAGACTAGCACCCACACTCATCATCACAATGACAGGCAGTATTTTCCCTCCAGTTTGTCAAACAGATTCAGTTCCAGCCAATCAGAAAACAGCCGGCTGCAGGTATGTCCCTTGCTGCCAGCTGTTTATCAGTTGCCATGGAGAAGCTGTGAGGTAGAGCAGCCATGCGAGATAGACAGTATCACTTCCTCCTTAAATGATCTTACTATCTTTCTGTCACCTATAGAAACACTCACACACTCACAGATTGCTATAGAGCCTCTAAACAGCCCTGACACCTTCAAACTGTCGAGCTCCAAAAGTAGAAAGGATTTCCAAAGAGGAAATTCGATTTAGGATTTAGTAGGTCAAATGTCTCAACTGGATAAAACTCAAGGTCAATCTCAACACTGCGTGACACACACACACACACACACACACAGTGACATGGTGACACGTTGGGGAGTTTACATAGAGGGCAAGCCCCTGGGCTAAGAACACATATTTCAACACGCTCTTGCATAATAGTTTCACCACTGCAACACGCCTTGCTTCCCAAACCGGACCGGGTAGCTGAGCGAGTTAGCCCAGAGGAAACACTCTTTTACATGTTATTAGGGCACAGACAGATACACACACGTATATTGGTCAACCACCCTGCGCTAAATACTCATCACTGAGCCTGTGACGCCTTATCAGGTTCATGTTCTGAAGGTGTGGCAATCAGGTCATAAAACCGTCATGTGTGATCTTAAGCATTTTTATTTTTACAAAACCAAAACTAGAGACATGAGAGTGTGTCGCCAGACCTCTCTGACCTCGAGGTCTGTGAGTGACAGCCACGGAAAGGCACTCATTCATCTACAGAGGAGAGCATTGTTAACATGTACACACCCCCTTCCATGCTGTCCAAACACAACAAAACACACACACACACACACACTGATGTCACGCCCTTTGCCCTGACACACACAATGATTAATAGAGACCACATTTAATTGTTGTCACTGGTACGTGCACAAACAGGAACTGTTCAAACACAGTGAAACACGTGCTGACAGCAGCCACTCTGCTCACTGACAGCATGTAAACAACAACTGCAAACACTGTACAGCTACTCAGTGGGTATGTACACACACAGGTACATACATGTTTGGACACACACTGACCTGCACAGCACATGAGCGAGTACAGGTGAGCGTTGAGGTGACATTCATTCCTGTAGTCAGGCCACATCGTCCACGGCTCTTATGTTTTCCTCCTCCTCTAATCACAGCTGCATTTGAAGCTAACGGTGTATAATCCAAGACAAGAAGTCAGATAATTATAGCAGTAGGACGACGTCTTTGGCAACAAGCTGCCTCCACGTGTCAAAATTTGAAAGCTGCAGGGTGAGCCCCCAGGAAAGCACCGGCAGGTACTTCCAGTTTCACTGCCAGAGTCTCTACTCTTCTCTTGGTTTAATCTGTGGTTCACCCGTTCCCTCTGTCCTCGATCCATATGGTAGCTGCCATGTCAGCCTCTCCTCGCAAGGCCTTCTCTCCCTCCGTCCCTCGCACTCTTTCCCCAATAGCAGTTGCTCTCACACGTGTGTGTCAAAGTCAGCGTCAGCTCCTCACCCTCAGTCCAAAAAGGACAGCCTCCCTCCCTCCCCTCCTTGTTTACTCCCTCAACTCAGTTCTAGTTCCTCACCAGACAGTGGCGTTCTCTCTCTCTCTCTCTCTGTCTCTGTCACTTGTTCTCTTGCTCGCTCGCTCTCCATTTCCAGTCCACAACATACGGTCTGTACTCAGGCTGCAGCTGACGGTGGCTCTGCAGAGCTGCAGGGGTGCTTGCTCTGTTTATCTTTTCTCTTCATTTCCTTCTACAATTCCTCTCCCTCTCTGCGTAGGTAAGCAACTCTCCTTGCTGACATGTACGATCCAGAGGGACAATTGTCTTTTTTTATTTTGTCTTTTTTAAGTTGGCTGCCTGTAAAGGACAAGGATTTGACAAGCATGTGAAATAAATTTGCATTTAGACGCTGTTTTCTGTTTTTGTCACAGAGCAGAACTGGGGGAAGTATATTGTTGTTCAAAGGAGCCCACAGCAGTTTTTATGTATCCTTCAGAGAGGGTCTTAAAAAGCAATTCTGGGGGAAAATGTCCCAGATATATCCATTTGGGATGATGTAATCCACTCTTGATTCCAAAATACACAAGTAAGGCTTGTTCTGCCACATATGTACACTTGTCAAGCCAACAAAAGCCAGATTCAGCAGCTCCCTGATATCTTCATTTCCTTCATTTCTTTTCCTTTACTCCTGCTCCTTTTCTCACGTTTCCTTCCCTTAAGAGTCAAACAAACATCTCGGCTTTCTTTTGTAAAGAGATCGACAGCCCTGAGGCTTTTCTGCTCCTAGCGATGCAAGCTCTATAGCTCGCTGAGAAAAAAAAAACAGAGGGAGACTGTGACTTGGGCTGAGATGCACTCTAGAAAGGCCTGGCAGACTTGTGACGTTGTTGAATTCAATATTGACAGGAAAACCAGCAGTCATTATTTTCATTAGTGCACGTGTCTTGTGTGTGTACAACAGAGATGGGAGATAACGAGCGCGTAGATAATGACATCCTTGGTCATAGTTCTGGCTTCGGTACACACTTGTGCATTTCAGGCAGACACAATAAGCAGTGAGCTGTGAATGAAAGTCCTCTAGCAGCCTTTAACTCACACTGCCTGGCACTGAACACAACAAAATTCACTGTCCTGGTTTATTTCACAGCTGACAGCCTGAACTCATATTTTTATGAAACCTCTCTCTCTCTGCCTTCCCTTCTTCCTTGTTTATCACTGCGTCTTAAAATAGCTCAGCTGTCTCAGACAGCACCAACGCAGTTTTGAATAATTTCTGCTCTGTCATGTTTTTTTTTTTTTAAAACAGAGTCAAGAATCAGTAGCGTGGTAGCAATGAGTCTGCACAGGCTAAAAGCTCAGCTGTGGCCTCTGAATCAAACAGCAGTGCTCAGAAGGTCATGTGACCTGGCCAAGAGTCAGGAAGTGAGCACAGACGTCACTAGAGCAAAGGCTGATATGACAGCAGCTCCTGACTCTTTACACAGGTGTACTCTGTATAGTCACACACTGTACAGTACACACACACCTGACCAGGCGAGACTGACTCACACACTCTTACAGTCACAACTGGCTCAGACAGAGTAAAACCAAGCTCCTCCTCTTCTCCCTCTATGTCCTCCACCAGCGACGTCACTCCTGTATCTCCATCCCTCCTTCTTTTGGTTTCTCTTCTTCTTTGCTCCCTCTTGCCATCAGAGTCTTCCTTTCCTCCGTGCCTTCACAGCGAATCTCTCTAAACGGACCATGCATATTAAAAATACCAGACGGAGCTTACGCCTCTAATACCACGCAGCGTGCTTATCCCTCGCTCCCTGCGTCTCCCCCGTTATCACCTCTAATCTCCCTCGCTCTCCCTCTCTGTTGCCCCGTCTTCCGGTGTTCTGGTTTTCTCCTCGTGATTCAATTAAAATTAAAAGTGGGAGGTGGGATGGTTCCAAGTGTCCTCCTCCACCTCTGTTAGTCAATCATGTAATCTTCCCTTCTTTCCCTTTCTGTTTCTCTCTCTCTCTCTCTCAGCCAGGCTGGCTCCCAGGGTTCATTTATCCTCCTCCTCCTCCTCCTCTCTGGTGACACTCAAAGACTGGCAGCAGCCTCCATCGCTCTTTTTTCATTTCATTCTTCCTTTCCTTCCGCTTCTTATCCCATTTTTCTCTCTGAGCTACGAACATTGAATGCTAAATGTTTGCACAGTTAGCCTAGTTAGCCTCAAGCCCCGTCATCAGATTAGATTAGATTAGATTAGATTCAATCTGCCCTCCTGTGGCCACAAAGAAGAATACCTGAGGGATTAAATGAAGCCAACTGCTTATTAAAAACTCCTGAAAATCAATACATTAGATACAAGACATTTATGTATTAGGTCATCAGCACGAAAGCTTCTTCATGTTAAACTGAACTCAAATGACATAAAACACAAAAAATAAACCACAACAAAAGCAGGTAAACTCCATCTAAATCCACGTTAATACTTGAAGGTGATTCAGGGTCAGCAAGGTTTTATTACTGACCCACATCTAAATAAAAGACATCATCTTTGCTGTTCAGTGGTCATGACATCAAATCACACATGGTCTCAACTTGCTTTCATTTCAGCACATTTGTTGGATCAGAGACATTTCAATTTTTCTGGACATTTAGGTAATTAGTGGCATTTTTCCCCGTTGTGTCTCAGTAATCTATAATGGAGTTTAATACAACAAATATCTTACAAGGTACACTGTTTTTATTAATCATAATCAGCAGAACCCTCTGTTCTGTATTTTACTTTAAAACTATTGATTATATTATTGGACAGGCTACAGTGTGTTCTAATCTCAGAAAGCTTGGTTAAGTATGAGGCTTAGCAATTTCGAAGAAAGTGTAAACAGCCATGATTTACATGTTGTGTCAACTCAAACCACATCGTGCACATACTGTATATAAACCTGCACACCCACACACACCCACACACACCCCCTACCATGCTTGGCCTACCACTGTGACAGACTGTTTCCTGTGATGAGAAAAATAAGGTTGGGACCACAGCATCACATAATATGACCACACACACGCGCGCACACACACACACAGCGTCTGTGTCACACATCAGTAGCTCATCTAGAGCCTAGAGACGAGATCACACAAGCAAGTAAACATGAAAGTCAAGTTTGACGCTTGAGTAAAGTTTCTCCCTCACTCTGGTTACAAAATCACTCACATGGACATGTCCCCTAAAACCATATACTCATTATGAGAGACACACACATTTTAACTATTTCTAATCAACTATATGAAGTTATATTTTAACCTACCTTAAATTAATATAAACTAACTGTAAAAATATTTAGGAACACACATAAACAAAAACACCCTCATGAAACTGTCCAGGATGCTGGGCAGGCACCCACCGCGGTACAGCTTTCTAATCCATAAGTGAAGAATAATGGGCACAGCACCCTTAACTGACCGTATAAGTGGACAACATGTAAGGATATATTAGTAAGTGCAGTACTACATTTATATTTTTACCAAATGTTTGCTAAATGGTACTTCCTGCAGAGGTTCGGTGCTTAAAAGATGATGAAAGTGTGACAAGGAAGAAGTGATTTAAGCCATATTTTATTATCTTTCAGGCCGACAGAGGGCGAGTGCACACAAATGATCACTTTAATATCAGAAAAGGGTGATTTGATTATTTCTCATTTATCATTTGTGTTTCTCATTATTCTCCCTCAAAAATATCTTTCTCTAATTTGCTTCATAGCTGTACCATTTTCTTTGGGACTCTTTACCTCAACATTTTCTCCTTTTCACTACCCCCCTTGTCTCTCTTACCATCACTGTTGCATCCGCTGCCCTCTCAGTATTGATCAACCTCATTGACCTGCACTGTTATGTCATGCCAGATATTTCTGCCCCAGTGAAGCCAATCATTAAAATTAAACACATTTGTTTCGGAAACAAATGCCTCATCTACCAATGAGGACTAACCTAAATTCGGCTCAGTTTTTCCAGTGTTACTGTAGGAGACATCACTAGGACTAGGTGCATTACCAACAGCTACTGAGCAAAGGTATAAAGATCAGTATAAACATCATGTCAAAATGGTTTAGATACAACAGGCAGTTACATAATGAATATTTGTATCAGCATTAACACTAAGGCTAAATATCAAAAGCCAACTGGAATTTGTTTAATGCTGCAAAACGTGGTGTTACATCAGTGTTTACCATTAACGATGAATAATTAGACACATGACTAAACTCAGCAGCTTACTGGCAGCACAGCAGCTCGTTGTTTGGTGTAGAGCATGTAGTTATAAAAACAAGACATAAATGGCCAACACACAGACTGCAGTCTCCAGGTTGAATTACATGGATGTGACTATATGATTCAATAGTCCATGAAATATGACAGCCTTTTTCTACAAAGAGCCAAATATGGAAGATTCTGCTCCACTGACTCGTGCAGTAGAAGCAGATGAGATACAGCAACCAAGTCCTGCAGCACAAAGACATTAAAACAGTGTCTCAGTGTAAAAGGAGATGAACGAGGAGAAACCTACAGTATATGCTCTTTACAGCACAAGCCACTTTTCATTCCACTCAAACTAAAATAGGAACCATGAGGCGACATTCTGCTGCAAGGTAGGAAAGTTTTAGCATCATGCTAACTACTGTGCAAACTACTTCAAAAGCCTATTAAAATGCTGAGCTAAATGCTAAAGGCAATGATCTAAATGAAGACAGTGACATGCTGACAGATAAGTGAATTTGTCCCTTACAAAAATGACACAACAAAAGGGGTGGGGCCTAAACAGGAAGCACATGGAGCTAAACTAAAAGAAGAGATAAGTTATAGCTGGAGCAGTGACAGAGCAGAGAGGAGGAATAACAAAGGAAACAGAAAGAAAATGTTTAGCGTATCCTTCCCTCTCAGCAGCAGTTAGATAGAAACATCAAAAGTTACAGTTTACCTTGTTCAAAACTGGCCGTCCTTCTACGACGGCGACAGTAAAACCAAAATCCAGCTGCTGTCAAGAAGTGAAAAGTCACCACCAGGATGGGCGTTATGACTGTAGGGTCTGTTAGAAAGTCCATCTTGTTTCACTAACTGTTGCTTCCCAAACTCACCAAAAAATGTCAGGTAGTTCCACAAGCTAACAATAAATGTTACACAGGTCCAAAGACTAACCAAAAACAAAAGTTACTGTAGCTCTACTGACTGCAGGCTTGCAGGTAAAGTCCCAAAACTAGCAGAATCCATAAAGGAGAGATTTTAAAGTAGGTTTCTAAAGGTCAGTCAACAGAATCATGAGGATACTTCTTCTCCTTTCACTTCTTCTCTTTTGACACAAGACAAAAAAAATCTTCCCGTCCTTTCTCCGGCATCTCTCTACTTTCAGCACATAACTACTGCAGCTAATAACTTCTCTGAGTTCTTCTCTCCATTCAGATGCCCTCCCTCTTTCCCCCCATGCCTCTCTCTCACTCACTCTCTCAGTCTCGCTCGCTCTCTGACACTCTAACAGTGAATTCCATTCCCCTGAAACAAGCCACCAGACTGTAGCCGTTGCTAGTGCACCGTTAGAAAACCGGTAAATAAATGAAATGAGACTAAACGGACGGAAATGTGTATGTATGTTCGTGTTTGTGTGGTTGCCTCACACTCTCTGAAGGAAACCACATGGGAGATACCCCACATGCTCGTCTTCCTGTGCGTGTGTATTTTTATTTCAGCATGCTAGTCTCAATATACTGTTCTAATATATAAAAGTCTTTTTATATATTAGTACGGTATATGAGCATAACGCACCAACTTTTTATGTATTTGAATGTATACATGTTGCATTCGTATGTGATCCTCTTTTCAGTGTGTACACATGTAGGTAAGCAGTTTGTGGATGGGGTGTGTATTTGTGTTAGGGAGGAGTGTGTGTGTGTGTGTGTGTGTGTGTGTG
>LKNJ01000644.1:3977-145746 GCA_002120245.1 Maccullochella peelii | reverse complement strand
TCACGTAAGAGTTTAAATAAAACTTGAAAACTCTTTGAGCCGTCTCTGCTGTCTGCATTTGGGTCCTTCTCCTGCCGTTCCTGGCACACATCCGTGACACACATTGCAACGAGTAATTTGATTTAATGATAACAATTAAGATATTGCTTAAACATGCTTTTACTGTAGTAAGTATAAGTACTGTAATGAGGACAAATTCATGGCATTTTAATAATGAAGAAAGTTCAAGGATTTTGAACTGAACTCACAATGCAATATTAGTGCACATTTAAGGTATTGCTCTGCACCATAATGTTTTGCCATAAATCATCATAGTAAAAGACACTTCAATCCAAGCAAAAATAACTCAAACTTAATGGCACTTAATGAGAGATAACAGCATACTGAATCATGGCAGCTAGATTCCAATATCAACACAGCCAATGATGGCCATCAAACTTGAATATGACATGGAGAATGGAAAAATAATATTTTGAAGAGGGAAAAGAATCAACTAAAATACTGCCTCCTTCTATGGTATATAAAATAATGAAAAATGCAAGACATTTTATGTTTGTATACCTTAGAGAATTCAACAATTTTTGAGGTCTTAGTGGTTTTTATGTAATGCCATGCCAGACATTGACAAATTACACTGATGGATTTTGCTTGGACGGAATTCACTTATTTATTTTGCATAATGGTCTTTACATTGATTTGAAAAATGGTAACGAGCAAGCTTGTAAATTAAATATAAGCATACGTTACGCACACAGGATGCCAACCTTTAGGATCGGCTTATCCAACTGTGCGCTCACCCTAAAAACATTTCCTACTTCCTTCACTTACACTACATAAATATAACACCTTTCCTCAAATATAATGAAATCATCAAAAAGGGGAACATAACATGGCAATAGACAGGCTAGACAGTTCAACAGGCCAGTTCTCTGAAAAACAAACTGTCCAACAATGAAAGGCGATGGTGGAGGACCATGTCTCTGGGCTTTGTCTTGGATCAAAACATCCATCCCACAAAACAACAAAAATACCAGCTCTGCTTGGTGAGGGTTCTTTTAAATTGTCAGAAAACCCAATGAGACATGAAGTAACTGCTGCAATAACTAGTGTTATTAAATAATTATGTAATTGATACATCTCTGTCTGACATGTTTTGTGCCAGCAACTGAGTAGAGGAGTGAGTAACGACAAAGTCCCTAAACATGGAGCCTGAGTGACAGAACTTCTCTAGTGGCACTGACTACATTACAGTCCATGTACATAAATACTTTTCTTACTCAGATTAAAATATATTCCTCAAGATGTCCATATGTTTAGTTATAACCAGGTCATGTACCCTGGCTAAACCCTTATATCCTAAGTACACACTTCTGGAAAATTGCAAAATTAGAAGATTGTAGGCAGGTTTGTCAAACTGTAATAATGTGGAAACATGTAAGGACGTTTAGAAATAAATGCTTTCTAAGTCATTCAGAAAAGGAAATAACTGCATTTACATCATATAACAAAACAAATGTTGTCTTTACAACACCCACACTTTGATAGGGACATCTTTCATTGACAGTGCATCTACTGCATTTAAGTGAAATGGAAAAATACAAAACTGTCAGGTGTTATGCTGTCTGTGCATGACTCTTTGTATGCTTTTGGTTGAACAAAAAGAAACAAAGTGGGTCAGCCGTTATTCACTTATGAGATGAAAACCAATAACACATAAAGAGAGTAACAAAACAGAAAGATGGAGTAATATGAAAGAGCACACAAGAGGTTTGGAGCAGATTGCTTAAAAAAAAATGACAGCATAGCAAAATGAATAACAGGAGCAGCTGTTTTATTTAGTATATCCTGCCCAAAACAATTGTATTGCTGTGTTGGTCACAGACAAAACAAGTTCTTCAGGCACTCTAAGGTAGAACAAGGAGAAAATGCATATTAAAGCATTTATGTATATTGGACTATGCAATTAGTCTTATCTATTTCACTGCTTTGTTTTTCAGCATTATGTATGCTGTGATCCTGTTGTAAGGGAAGATGATATATTACTACCACCCATACGCAGTAGAGTGGTTGCAATACAAAGTCAATTCATTTTTCCTTCACCCCCTTATGCCTTTTTGACAATGTAAAACTGTTCATCTAAGACACTCATGAGAGCCCATAGGCCTGCTCTGTAATCAGTGTATGTTCCGTTGAAAAGTCATTACATTCCCTGTGCAGCTGCTAAAAATGGCATGTCAGGTCGGATGTTTACCTAGAGTGAGATCACATCAGATAAAAAACCTCAGCAGTCCCAGTGCCACAGTGTAGAGTATCACTACAATAGTATAGCATTTTATGTACAAGTGCATCTAAATGCAGATTTTGACACAGACATTAAGCTTCAATGACAATTCCACAAGCCCCAAATGGATCACCCTCCAAGTTCTTGGCAGTACCATCTTTCTTTGTCTAAAAGTTAAAAATTTAAACAACTTTTCTCCAAAAACTGACCATTATGATTGTAATGTACAGTATGTTTGGGAGAGAAGGCCGCACATTTAATCTGTATAGGAATATAGTAAGTATAGGAACTATGCAGTAAATGTACTAAAAAAGTGTTTGAAGCAATTACATTGAAAAACCTCAATTAAGAGATAATGAAGAAGCACCTCAGACGTGACTAACTGTAACAAGGGGGTATTTTTAACATTAAAATCCTTTGTGATTATGACTAATAACAATGTTATTTTATATCCCATAAACATAATAAAGACTGATAAAACGTTTAATATTGAGTATCTGCCTACAGTATATTGAGTCCCATCCTAATAAACTGCACAGTAGGCTTATAAATTGTACTTCGCTTTTGAAAATAAAGTTTGAACTTTATAAGAGCTTGGTCTGTTACATGATTGATTTTGCATGAGGGTACTGCTTAACCATACACATATGTCATACACTGTAGCATTCTTTGATGCTATCAATTTATAATTTTACAGATCACATCATGGCTGTCTGCAAGCGACTCTCCTGTGTTGTGATCCAAACAGCTGCCAGAAATCACCAAACAAATTAGAAAAGCCTCATTAAGCTACTCAATTACTGAACAAATGTGCATTCATTCTATCATATGGTAAGCTGTTTTGAGAATCCAGCCCCTAGTTTACTCTTAACCAACTCAATACACTGTACAGTCAATCTAACAAGCTTGGAAAATCTTATCTGGTCACAATTGTACACAATGTGGATCTACATGGGAATTGGCTGCAGCACTCTTAAATGGTCACATTCATTACAGAGATCAGACAATATTTGATTATTGGCAGTTGCCAATAGGTGGGCTTGTGACAGTGAGGGCACCAGTTTGCCAAACAGGCATTGCTCACTTTAATTTCATTTACCCAACAAAATTTTCACAAGGCCATGAGTTATGAGCAATTTACAATAACTTGATATTGTCTTGAAATTCATCTTTCTCTTTTTATTGAAGCTTAAGAGCAGGCATAAAACCGCAGCTGTTTTCAGTATGATGATTACCTTTTTATCCCATACACACCATTACCAAAATAACACAATAAACAAAATGTTTGGATTTGTTCAAGTCTATCCTAATACATGACTCACATGCCATATATACGTTGGGAGAGTTATTGGTCATGGTAACCATTTACGAAGTGGGGGACAAAATCCACAGTCCTTGTTCTGTGGAAAAATGCATTTTTAATTTGAGCTAATATGAGGCTTCAGCAGTCTGAGTTAGTCAAATCAAGTCATTATCAAGCAATAGAAAATATTCTGTGTCCGTGGAAACGCAAACAGGGAATTTTGTACTAAAAATGCCTTAACTCTGTAAGATAGACACTCAATTTGGCTAACGCAGACTGCTGAAGCCTCATTTTATCTTTGGCTAGATGTCTTACACTGTAGTTGTAGCACAATGGGATCTCTTCACAACCAGTATGGAGAGGAGGGATGATTACAGCGACCAGTAACTCTCAGTGTACATATGGCATGTGAGTAAAAAGACTTTAACAGTGCAGCAGAGGAAATCAAACTATATATATTGTATAGAAATTCTGATCACATATCCAAACCAGCTTGATATCCAACGATGCCTCTGCTTTAACAATCATATTCTATTGATTGATAGAAAAGCCAAAGCAAATGGTCATTTTACACACATTACCAATAATTCCTGCTCTTTAAAGTTGGAAATTCATGGAGAATGGTCAAGTCAGGAAAGAACTTATGTTTGATCAGCCGCCATAATCCTCAAAAGGCACCACAAATTTCATTCCAGCCTTGCAGTCCTGTAATAATTCCAATTTGCACAGATTCGCATTGCGAAATATGTAGCCTAAAACTCATTTTGCAGCCCTGTTGTTAATTATGACCCCTGTTCCCAAATTTCCCCAGGAGATGCTGTGCATAATTTACACCATATTCAAGTGCATCATCTAGCGTGCTGAGTGTCTGAATTAGTATGGACTCCAAACACAACCAGCTGCGTTGCACAGCAAAGTCTCCAATAGAACATTTATTAGACGGATTATCCAGTGCTTTTCAGTAAAAAAAAAACCACTGGGCTTTTTCTTCTGACTGACTGTGGCATCTAGTTTCATTCATGAAGTATTTATTTCCCGCCAGTCTCTTTTCATAAGAGAGATGAGCTAAATAATTAGAAAGGAGCTGCTCTTCAGTGTAAACATAATCTGTACATGACATTCCTGAACTCTATTCTGTAAGCATTAATAACCCTGTTTCTTTCATTAAAGAAAGAGCTATATTGAGCTCAGTTTTTTCTAGTACTCTGTAGCTCAGACAACAGAATAAGATCACTTATTAAATCCTTTTTGTTTTATTGGTTTAAGTGCTAATAAACGAATCATTTTTTGGCCAGGACACATGGCCAGGCGAACAACCACACCACACAGGGGCAGTTCACGTCTATTTCTCTTCTCTGTGGGGTCCTCCAAAACCTTGGGTTCCTGGTCTGGAGCCTCTGTAAGCTGATGCTTTATGTAGGCATTGCCTGATTAAGGTTAGCAAGCTCTAGCATTCATATTCCTTTAGATGAGAATGTAATTTAATTGCCTTGTTTTCCAAGTCTGTCAATTTTGGTGGTCTGTATTTGCGTAAGGTTTTAATGCTGGGAGGGAACTGAACGTGAACGGACACAACACTATATAAAAGGATTTTAAGATGAAATCTAAAGTCCACTTTGGTTTGCCACAAACCCTTAAGCAGGTGCTGGCCAATCCTAGGTTTGACTTTGCTGTCCTTACAGAACCAGGCCCAGACCCTCAGAAAGGAGCCTGTTTGTTGGGGAGCTGTTATGGGGACTCAGCCCACCCTATGCTCCCCTTCAATAGTCTGGTCCACCAGAGCCTGACAGCTGCCAAGACAAGGGTAAACTATGTTCACCTGATCATTAAGTAGGTAAACCTAGTTAGGTTAAGGCAACTAAATCTATTTATTTAAGGCTTGTAAAAAAAAATCATGGTTAAATAAGGAATACTTGCTTAAAATGGAAACGTTTAATTGTAGTATCATAGTATAAATATTCTTGACGTGTGATGGGAACCGAGCCCAGGTTATGTGACATGAAAGCCATTGTCACACCGATCAATCACAACACTTACTTTTCACTGGGCTATTTCTATAATTTACTGCAACTTTTATTATGCCAAATACTGTTTTTCTCACCTTTTGTGTCCAAGTCACATTTTCCATTGATTTCACAAACTTTCGGGAGACCAGACTATTTTTTTATTTTATTTTCAACACAGACGCAAGCTTGTTGGATGAAACGTGACCTATGGTACCTCATATTCAAAATGTTGTAAATGCAGCACAATACGGTTAGGCTAGGTTTGCAAATTTTTCTAATAAATTTCTTGTCCAAGCACGCAATTTAGCCAATACTTACTGGCACTGCTGTTTCGACAGACATTAGTTCTGTTCACTAGGGGTGGCAGTGAAAGACAAGGCTTAAGACTGAACATTTCCTCATGAAACAGATGCACTATTCAAAAGTAGAGGCCTTTTCCTGACAATCCCTTTGGCACATTGTTGCAGTTGTTTATATATCTATAAGCTGGCCTGTTAATTTGTGGATGTGGTTCTTGGCATGAAAATATGGATGCTTAATGGGGCAAAACCACTGCGTAATGTCTGTGATATGTCCACTGAACATGCTCAGGAAGGGTTTGGCATTATTGTTCTGTATGCAAGCTAATTAAGTAAGCACTGCCAGCTTGGTCAGAATTTAGGCTCTAGGGAAACAAAAACACCCCTCCATTCTCTGTTACTCCAGTTCTCCTGAAGTGCCTCTTGTTCTCGTCTTGCAGCAGCTGTGCTCGCCTGGGAGGGAATGACGAAAGGAAAATGTGAACTAAGATGTGCCCAGGATGTGCCAGTTTTTTTCTTTTTGTTTTTTGAAGTAACTGATGTCTGTTGTCGCAGCCTTCTCCTTATTCTAAAAAGTTTACCGTCATGTTTTGTGAGCACCACCGTAGACTGATGTAACAGGTGGTGCACATTACATTGTTTGACACCCGTAATAGTGGGTGGCAGTGTGGCCAAGGGATTAAAAACCTGCTGTCACCAATTTCAGTTAACAGCAAGCAATCCGTTTATGATTTAAAATAAATCAGTACAATATTGCTACACAAACGTTTTATGTATTTGGATCCGGTAAAATGACACAGTGACAGTATTATATAGCTGATTTTTATAAAGTCTACAGAGTGCACTTAATTTCAGGATTCAAAACATTTAGTCATTTTATCAATACAGAACTGGACTCTACAGGACTCTATCTAATATCTTTAAAAATTAAAAGATCTGTCAACATGTTTTGTGTGCACACAGTGTGTATACACACACACACACACACACATATCAGTCACACCTATCAGGCAGTCTGGAGGTTTACTAAGTATCAGACTTAGACTCATATTTCAGCCTGCATTGATCTCCATATCTTGCACTGTGAACACAGTGCTTCTTCCACTTGTGGTTACTGTTCAAAATTCTGGAGGCAGGTGACTTAACGTGAAACCCAACGTTTTCCCCTTCTGCTTTAAGAATTTGTTTTCTTTTCAACTCTGTACATTGTGCCAAAAGAGAAAGTACAATTTGCCCCATATTTCATTAAAGTGTAATTCAGTATATCAAGGTCAGATCCTATTAGGAGTCTATAGGAGACTTGAATCTTGTGGCCCCTTGCAGTTATTTTACTGGGAATGTGTTTGCTTTTACAGCCAGTCATGTTTTAGAAAACAGCCTACAACTTGAACAGAGTTTTTAGTTCTAAAATCTGAGTAAATGCACAACACATTTTGGTTGCGGCTGCATCAGGAACTCATATCTTGATTCTGTTTTATGCTGTTTTCAGCAAGAGATAAAAACTTCATGCTACCCTTGATGGGTGTGATGAAAGATCCAGATTTCCACATCAGTTGAGGAAAATGGTCTTATTTAAAAAGTAATAACATATTTGGATATTCTCATGCTTTACAATTCCTGACCAGCTTACATTCATATGAATGCTGACAGATAACTTATCTGAAAGCACATCACTGTCAAACAGTACAGAAGACAATGACTGCAAAAGCAAAGCTCTGTAAAACCATGGCAGAAAAGTAGATGAGGCACAAGATGTGTCATTAAACAGGACCGCTGCTAAATATGCTGTAGCAGCATCAAGCTAACTTAAGTAATTTCCTAAATCATATCCAGAAATACAGATGGAGGGTTTTTAGTGAAGATATAATTATTCTTGTCATCACTGTCTCTTTCCAGCTGGATGCTATCTCTGTCTGTGATTTTTGACAACTGGCAGTAGTTCTGTTTGACGTCACCCTAAGCCAATCAGGAGCAAGCTGAGGAGGCAGCGAGAATGCAATTTTAATGAACACCAGCTTTTGAATAATCTATTATCAGTAGGTACGCAGTTTGAACACAATTATCTGTACTTGTTGTAAGGCTTCAGGCAGGCCAGTACAGCACCTCTGCAGTGGTTGCTGCTCCTGTTATTTCATCTTATCTAATGAGTCCTGGGTGGCCTGGAGCACTGTTGGGCCTGAGCTTGTGTCTGGCTATTCTCATAGGTTGTGAGCATGCAAAGGTTCAGTGTTCTGAAAGTAGTACCCACTAAAGTACAGAATAATTAATGATTAATGACTTGACTATGATTTCACTGTTTAAAACAAAAGCACCAACAGGCTCAATGTAAGTTAATGCTCAAGTTGTTATTTTGGTCACTTCCTCACTAACTACTGCTCAAACTGAACTTTTGGAAATTATTTACCTCTGTTTAAGAAGGCAGTTAAATCTAAAAAAAACAACTGGTATTTGGAAAGAACAAGCCACTTTAGGTAGGCCTCAAATGTCCTGGTACCTAGATACATAGATCTAGATACATAGAACAGATGTAAAATCTATCTACAAGGACAGGACTGCTCTTACATTTGCATGACAGACTGCACTTTCCCTCCAACCTGAGCAGGGCCAAACCTGCACCAACTTCATAGGTACAAGTAATTACTGAGAAGAAGACTACATGACTACATGGCCATGATGATCATGAGAGACTGCATGAGGTCCTATCACATGATTATAATTGAGACAGAACATTTTGGAGGGAAGCTTTGTGTGCTGATGGACCACTGCGACAAAATCATGGACCAGAAGAGCGTGTCCGATAATATAATGGTACAACTTAATCGCAGACTGTGTAGGGAGGAGCCCTACAAAAATATTTATTAGCAGAACAGTTTGTCACCCGATTAACACTCCGTCACCGCTGTTTGTAAGATCAGGATTAAAATATCTATTGGTGCATTTACTAATTAATTATAAAACATTTGTATAATTGCTGCTGATGTGAGTCACCCACACAGACATTCTCAGAAAACATTTTCAAAATAATAAACCAGCAGTTTTCGATAAAACCATGATCTTCCTGACCTGTATTTTAAGACATCCATGTTTATGACTGTCTGAGTATTTCCATGCGTCCTCATATACTATATAATCTGTTTTTTATCATTTCTGTGTGAATGTATGGCTTACCTGTAGCATCTTTAAAGTTACATAGATATTTGTTGATCAGTTCAAACTAAAAAGAGCTGCCTCTTGTTGCCACCACATGTTGCCTCTGGTGATAATAAAATGTTCACCTTTGTTAATAATGTGCATCCGTAGGTGACAGTTCCCTGGGAACCTTGCGTGATATTCACGTTGTCTTAGCGATGCCATATTTTGAAATAAGAACATGGGGATTTTATGTCAACTTAATATCTACCAGAGGGTCAGTAAATCACTTAATAGCTTGTCTCAGAGTCACTGGTGGAACACAACTGACTCATTTCCTGGCATTGCCTTTCTCAACAAATACTGTCTGACAGGCATATTATGGACAAAATAAAAATCTTCTCTGGCATGTGTTGTGAAATAAACCTTAAAGAAAATTCACGACACTCTCATTGCATGCAATAAAAGAATGCAACTGGGTAACTATTCATAAAAACAAGTGATCAAGGAATAAGCAATCCCAATCAAAAAGAGAATGTATTTCTTGTACACTGAAAGATGATGACAGTGAAGAGGATTTCCCCTATTGTAAAGATGAGCTTGGTACTGATGACAATAAATATACACTGCTCACAAATGAAATTGAATATATAATCAATGAACACTGCTTTTTTTGTGATACTACATGACCTTTTCCTCTGCCCATAGCATCTCAGTAAGCAGTGCGCAGAAGACATGGAAATACCTCGAACTGGTCCACCACACCACTAACAGAGACAGACAGACACACACAACAATACCTTTGGGTAATTATGAATCTCCAGTCCACCTGATATTTATATCTTTGGGCTATGGCAGGAAACCAGAGTACCTGGAACTTCACTTGTAAATAAATTCAACTTTACAAGCCATGTTGAGACTTCTCCTACTTCTCCATTTCAAAAACAACCTAGCTAAGAAACCAAACACAAAATGGCTAATGACAAATGAAACTCATAATTTGGACTGAATCATGCAACAATGAAATGAGCCATGAAAGTTAATGATTAAAATAATTATATTATCCTAATGTATACCCTCCCACACACACACTTTCACAGGATTTAGTGATCCATGACTATATCTAAGCACAGTATACTAATGATATTATCCTAAAATAACATAGCACACAGACAATTCTCCATAAACCTATCTGTATGAGGCAAGAGTAAGTAAATCAACAGCATCTAAAGGTTTTCAGTGAACAGGTTCACAAAGGACTCTGAACATGGGTCATTGTCTACTGTTATGACCCACTTTGTCAGGCTCATTGACATGACTTTTTCTTTGCTTGCACTGCTGATCCTGCCATGCTTTCTCCCGTACCCACGATGTTATCGCTGGTGCAGTTTGACTGCTTTTCGCCTGTTCTATTCAGCAACCTCAACCTCTGCGGCTTGATCTGTCAAGACTCCTCAGCTGTGAGAGGCAGTCGAAGCTTGAGACAGAGTGAAGGATTGTTGGCTGACAGATGACGGCACATGGTGCATGAACACTACAGTACAGTACTGTTGGCTCAACTGCCAGTATTCATAGCAAAGAAAAACTACAAGCAGTCTAAGATAAACTGCTTGCTTTTTTGCTAATATGATCATAAGAAATAAATTAAAATGTCATAGATGTTAACAAAAAATAAAGAGCTCCTTGAGTTTCATGATATACTATGTGCGCGTGTTATAAAAAGCAATAACTGCTAATTAGTCATGTGGTGGGATACTGAACTAGCCTGAAAATATAAAACATAAATGGAAATTTCAAGTCACTCTACATCATGTCTGCCACGGGGGGACTCCAGTGTAAACTCATTAATCACAAGGTAAGGCACACTTCAGCTGCCTATTACAACCTCAAAGATGTGATATCAAATGTCAGTGAGATATCAAATCACAGCTCAATATCACATTGTCAAAATGGAGACAAAATAAAAACTAAATAAGATGAAGATAAGATGAGAACTAATTTGTCAAGATTTTGTGTCATTGCCTCATAAATCATCAGAGTAGAATGACTGTCTTGTCAAGAGTTTTGACAGGCAGGACAAACTGTGTTACTGAAAGAAAGCAGTGAGAGCACAGCACAGACATTTTCCACAGACCTTGCCAGGAAAACATAGCAAAAATGCTTTTGGTGCAACTATGGCATGGTACATAAATACCTAATGGACCCTTTGTTAGATCAAACTGCTGGCATGGAGGTAAGGTTTGATGAGACCTGACAGCCCCGAGAACTCTTGATTCAAAGTGTCTGGTTATACCTGTAAGAATACTACAGTATTTCTTGTATGTGTGTGTGGTGTTTTTGAGGGCGGATGGATGCATTACTTTTTAACATAACAAAAATGTTGGATTTTTGCACACACGTGTAGTCACAGAAATACAACTAAATGCAGGTCCTTTGGATGGCCGTCACAAATGTAGCACCCCAACATTTGGTTTAGTTTATAAAGACAAAATTGTCAGAATGAGAAAGAGGGTGTAAACACCATGGGTTATTCAATCCTAATGAATGACTTTGATGATTTAGTGTAAGATGGAGAGTGGACAAAAAAGAAAACAACCTTTTTTAAAAAGTAGAGCTGAATTGTACGTTTTGGAGCACAAAAGCTTGTTGCTGGGGCACAGTACCCTGTGGAGTAACTATATGGTTTCCTTTCCTGACGGTCAATTTTTGTACAACTGCTATTTGTATCTTGAAAGCACAATTATGTACCCCTAGCAACCACAATGTCCCTTTAAACCAAACATGTCTTAAGTTTAAGAGAACTTTAAGAGACATGGCACCTTCTTTTCACCTCTCAGTAACCACCAACATGTAGAGACGTTTACAATATACCCCAATGTCCCACTCCCCTCCTCACAGACACCATGACCCCTCACCAGCTTTCTAACCACTGGGGCTCTGACACACCAAGCTGACTTTGAAGAACTTGCGTCACAAAGGCCGACAACTGAATCGTCTCTCGTCACCTCTCTTCTTCTGTCTTCTGTTACAAATTGAACTTGAGCTGGTTTGGACTGCTCACTAAGGAGTTAGTTGACTGCAGTGTAACTAACAATGTGGTTTTAGTTTCAAAAATCAAAATAAGGCATCAGCCTTTATGAGGTATGCAAAACTATCAGTGTGGTTGTGCTCATAACGTTTCTCAAGGAAAACCATGTCCGATAATAGACATTTAAAGTGAGATCAAAGTGATAAGCAGCTTCTGACTGACAGGCAAGTGCTGTAATAATTTATTTCTCAGATTTTGGTCCTGGTTTTTATTTAGAGAAATTGGGCAGCATATGTGAAAATTTCTATAATTTTACCCATGAAACAATGTTGGAAGGTAAGTGGTGCAGTATGATATGGTTTCAAGCTGTTCAAATTGCTTTCAAGCAGAAACCTAGCCATTACAGAGAATGACGGAAACATGCCCCTCAGAATGCGTGCTCTCTTTGTCAGTATATCTGTGATTTGTACAGTATGTCCATATATATTAATCCAAATATATTTACAGAGAACCTTCAGCTTTTGCCTCATCTGACATCTGAGTATTTCATGACACACAATGGCCCGATAGCATCTGCCAAATAGGAAGGTGCTGAAACAGGGTACCTGTGCTTTGAACATGAGTGTTCCTTTAGCATTTCTACGTGCATGGCTAATCTAACAGATTATACTACTCACCACTGTATCTTTTCTGTATATGAGTCTGGATACGTTCCTTGAAACTTTCCTGTGCCTAGGCTTCCTCCGTCTATCCATAAAAAGCAGATGTGGTGTGTGTCTATGACAGGAACATGCAGAGTATCGTGGCTATAGTGGCACAAGCCAGTGGCCCTAAATGGCAAAGTCACTTTCACTTTCACAGTCAATTTTTCCACTGTCACTGAAAACCACATGCAGCATTTGTGCAAACACAGAAAGCCATGAGATCAACAGATTCTTGAGCTACAGAGGCTTTTATACACCTGGTTGAGATGCAGAGAAAGCACCATACATACTCTCCAAAGATGCACCCTTTCATTGTGCAAAATCCCTTTGGGATCTGGCGTGAGCCACCTGAATTGGCAGCAAGCAAGAGAAGCAAAGATGCCGTTACAGTGCCTCAACTTTTAATTCATTCTTTGTTTTGAAATCACAACACCTGTGATCATAGAAACAGCAGATGCTTCGAATACCCTCCAGCTGCAGGACTGGGAGCTTGGGAGCTGCCAACACTGATGTTTGGCGAATTCAAAAAGATAAATCACCTGCTAACATTCAAGCAAAGACGGTGGACATCGATGTGCCTGAAGTCATTCCTGGGTCAGTGCTGAAAATACCATATTAGCATCCCATGAACAAAAGAGGACCTTTGAAAGAATTTTACAGAGGAAGGCAACGTTTTACATATATGGATATACTAATTCAGGAACTGAATGATTTCAAGAGCTCATTTTAAGGAAAAGGGAACACTGAATGTTGTCACTGCACTGCTCGACTAACCTGTCAACGTGGAAGAAATTCCCAAGCATGTAATAGTGCCCAACTTTCTGTTGAGTTTTATTTATAAGATTTGAGGAGGACTAGCTACAAATCACAATGAGAGTATGTATATAAAGTGGCAAAGTGAATTTGTCTTCCTGAATTCTTTAAACCTACAGCCATGTAACTTTTCTATACAAGGATACAAGTATTCCAATGTACCGTATTTACCATCTTACTTTTCTGGCACAATTTCCTGAGATAATAACAAAACAAAGTTCATAATTGAGCTATGATAGCAGTCTATGTCAACTGTTAGATTATCAGTACTTACGGAGACTGCCTAAGTAAAGATTCATGTTACTTTATAGTTGGTGTCTCTCAGTATGAACTGTGACAAAAATACAATCTTAACGTATAGCAGCTCTGGCTAAATACAAAATCCAGACCATCATATCAATGTAGTCAAACAGTGGCTCCTTCATATGTTCTATATAAATATTTAAGTCCAGAGATCAAGAGAAAACATATGAAACTGTTTATTTTATACGAATAATAAGATGGCTGTCCAATTTGAAAATGTTTAGTGGTTGGCCACATTTAACTGTAAGTCATTTAATATTAGACTGTTTTGTACATTTTAATATCACATTGTGACATCAGCAGTTACACACTGAACAGGGACGAAAAGTAACTAAAGTAATAAACGTGTCAACTTGTGTCCACTTCCAACTTTTCACATTAACTACTGAGTGGCATAGCCAGATAAATGTAATAAAATAACATGAGACACGGCCAGAAGGCACGGAGACCAGTTACAGTGGATGACCCAAATTTGCCAAAAATTTGTCAGGGACAAACACAAGCAGACCAAGAATGTAAGACCGAGCTGACATACTGCGAACTTGGAGCATGAGACGGCCATAGAGGTGATGTATTTTGTTTTTATTGTCATGCTTTCTTAGCAACGACTAGACTTTTGATTTCAAAGGGAACCTAGTCTTGGCGAATCAAATAATTTTGGCAGCAAATATGTTGACATTGGTTATCTGCATGCAGATGTCTGTGTGAACAAGTCATTTGCAATGGGTTGACCTGGTATGGTACTTGATCTATGCTCCAAGATGAATCTCCAGCAGCCAAGACAACTGTAACAAAACAAATCAAGAAAGCCATTGATCTTATTATATTGACGCAAACCATAATTAATCAAATAGCACAAAGCGAGTATTGTTGTGAGGTGCACAAGTGAAATAAAAGGGAAAATGACAAGAAATATAGAGCAGTCATTGTTCCCAAGGATTTCATGTCATGTCATTTCATGACAAAGTTGCCGTCCTTTCTTTAAGTAGGGTTTTACGACCCAAAATAAAAGATGGTATAAATCCAGTTAATTACAGTTAAAGCAATTGTGTAAAACTGATTCATTGTCAAAAAAAGCGGACAATTTAAAGATAATCGCATCTTATAAACCCTACTCCTAGCTACTGTCTAAATAGCACCAATTGTCACAAAAACCAAAATTGGTTGAAGCCATAACTGATACTGTAGAGTGGCCACTAGTTTTATCCAGCATTTCTTCAGATGGATGCTTTTTTGTCTGGGTCTTTTTTGTCTAGAAAGTTCTCATTATCACTGAATCTGGCTTATAGAACAGAAAAATGTGTTTTAAACAAGCTATAACACAGATGCATCCAATTTAATTTAATTTCTGGAATTTCCAAAGTGTTAGCATTAAGAGACCACTGCTCAGTCTGTTGAAAGAGATTCCTGATATGTTTACCATTGTGAAATATTTCAAGAGTCGCAGTCAGAATATATACAGTACATACAGTAATTGTTCATTCTATGTTCATTGTATATGATTATGGTACAAAACCATTTTGCTTTACTATAGATGAGTGACAAAGGAAGCACAAGGTGGCAGGCTGCAAGTAATTTCACATGACCTCTGGTTCAGAAGTTAATTAATCACTCTCAATAGAATTAAGCAATGCTGGGAAAGCTAAGCACAGTAAAAACAATAAAGTGATAAACGTTTAGCTGTGCTGCAGTGTGTCCTGTCTGTCACCACGTTGGCAGAGTAGCTTACCCTTGGAATTTGTAAAACCACACTAATGCAGACGCATGGTGACTGTAAACCTCAAGAGATGTCTTCAATATAAAAGCGTAAATTGCCAAGCATCTGAAACAACATTGAAAGAACAGGTGGGATATTTCACTATTTGGTAAATATACCGAGAACATTATTTTAAAGATGGGTATGGGAGAGTAGGGGGACATGTAATGTGCATACTGTGCATTTCAACTTTAAGGTTATGTTATGTTAAATTTATGTTAACTTGTGTGATTTTTTTTCTGTCTCCTAAAACTGGTGGACTATGTGGCAAAAGGGTTTCAGTGAGTCTACATGAAAAATCTGATGCACACACATAGCCACATTCATTTTTGAGTCTTTTTTTTTTTGAGTCAACAAAAAATGTTTCCTCTTACTTTCTGACTGCACTGTAAGTATATAGTTTTTAAGCATTCAGGGCATTAAGCTCCTTTATTAATTTGGGTTTTAATAATGGTTTTGGAAACATTATATGGATGAGATAACTGCAAACTATGTGGCATTGTTATATTCCACTGAAACTACTTTGTTTGAAGAATTAAGTTAGTTAGATACTTTCAGATAACAGAACATGGTAGAGTTTCATGTAAAACAAGACAGTTATCCAGTCTTTCAAAACTATTTAAACTGAATTCTAAATACTGAAGTGACACCATCAAGTTGGTGTGAAGTTGAGTTTGATAATTCAATATGCAAGAGAAGTGGCAAAGGTACATCAGTGCAAAGTACTAAATAGTATTCTAAATTATTTTGGACGATCCCTCATCTTAAATGGATCTGATTTCACCATTGGCTAAGCAGATTCACATAGTTTTCACTGTAGAGTAAAAATAACTCTTTTGTACTATTATTTTTACCCCCACACAGTCACTACAGTGTCCTGGTCGAAGTGCTAAGTTCAGTCAAGGTGAAACATTTCTGAACACCTGCATTTATAAACTTTATCATCATATCATAATATAGATTACCACCTGGCGATGTGTGGAGTGGCTAAGGTATCCGACCAGGGGGGATGGCAGTATAACCACATATATAGTGTAGCGAACAGCTTTAGATGGTAACACCCTTGCTGATTGTTCCAACAGCACTGCAGTATAATTCAGTGTATGTATATAATATTAAATCAGCTCTGTAATATTTCAGATACTAACAATAACTGTTGTTCACTTTTGTCAATGAAGCAACCTAATGTATTTTCCAGGGATAACATCAAGGCAGCTGATGAACTAGAGAGCCGGAAATATGAGATCACATTCAAATAAACTTCCCACGTTATATGTCACTGTCACAAATGCACAATGGGACTGTACGAAATCTGCACTTGTTTCACTTTTCTGCTATAAATCACTAGTGGTGTCACATTTTTCTTAAGGTAGATATCTCTGTTTTTTATTTTTCCCTGAATAACAGGCCTAAGAAAAATACAATTCCACATAAAGTGCACAGGGGTCATGCAGTTCATCAGCTACTAGTCTGCTTTGATACATGTGAAGTAAGGTGCAATTGCTTTTCTGCAAAATAAATTGATGATCCCCCCCCGACAGTCTGCCGAGGCTTCCAGTTGTTAGTTCAGCTGTGCTAGTGTTGTGTGAAGACTTAAAGGAGATGTTGCTCTGTGGTAAATGCCAAGTGTACATTTCAATTACACAGATCATCGGCAGCTTATCATCAATTTAAAACTCCCAAATGCATGACAAAGGTATTTGAACTCTTGTGCCTCAGGTCAAGCTATCCGTACAAGTCTAAATTGTGTTTCCATACTGTAGATGTAGACTTCCTCCTTAAGTATTCGACACACAAACCAAAATCCAAAAACAAAATGAAAACAAGGTGTTAGGTGAAGTGCCTGTAGATTGATGCTTTTTGAGTTGGCAGAAAAGAACTTAGAGAAAAAAAGAACTAGAAAATATGAAACAGTCATCATCTATGGTACTACATGCCATTCACTGACTATATTTTGACTACGCTTTGACTACATCTCAACCATGAAAAGGAGCTAATGTGGATTTAATACACGTAAAACCATAAATAAAACAAATTACAAAAACATCTAGCTGAATGAAAATCTAGATGTGATAAAAATAAATGTTGATACCAACAACAATAATGGCACCCCACACACACATTCATCATGTTTATGACAAAACAGACAAACATGCTCATGTCAAACTGGGTTTTCCAGTGAATACTAAGGCACTGTTAACACTAAAATGATTCACATCTGGGTAGCATCAAACTTCAAAAGACTGAATCAATCCTCCTTAATTTCAAGGTCATGTTGGCACAAAGTGTACCAAGTGATTACATCGGTTTGACTGTTTGGCCTTTCAGATGTTGAAATTGCTTTGGAGACCATCAAAGCCAGGTTGGCAGAGTCTAATGCCCAATACACGGTCAAATAACATCCAGCAACAGTATTGCTGAAGAATGTTATGTGTTGACAAACTGGACTGTAACATTGTGCTCATGATTGCAGTTGTGGAAAAACTCGGTATGATTACAGATATATGGTATTACAGCCCAACATGAGTACACAGCCACACTACACATATCCTGTTAGCTGTTTTAATGATGCTTTGTAAGGATCAAATGGCTTTTTATCTAACATAGAAGGAAGTCTTCACATTATCTAATTCATAGACTAAAATGTCGAATGTAAGTACGTAATCACAACATTTTGGAGTCATGGGCTGGGATAGATGCTAATATTTTATAGCACGCGCCCCACGGGCCACCAAGCCCCAAAGTACATTTTTGGTGGCCCAAATGTATTTGATTGCAGCTATCGGTTGTACCTTACTATAAATCAAGTCACTAGCTCTGATCGATCCCAACTCCGTTCAGAAAACAACCATTTTAAAAATAATTTGCTTGTCGCTTGTGGACAGACCTGACCCAGCATGAATTCAAGCTTTTTACAAATCGGCATCATGATCTAGTTATATCAGCAGCCTTTTGATCCGTTTATTGATCACAGCAAAATCTGTTTATTTTTGGTTCATACAGCTGTAGCCCCAAGTCCCAAGACACTGTTCCTGGAGAAGGTGGTGAAATTCACCGAGCTGTGTGTGCATCCAGATGATGTTATGAACCCAGAATATTTAATGGTTGTGTTTATTCGCGTTACTCGCAAAAAAAAAAAAAACACTCACTCACACAAACTCGAGCGAGTAAAGCAAGGCGAAAACTTGATGGCAACAGGGGGCCACCTACATGGACTATTTGGTGGCCACAAAGTAACTTTTTGTGGCCATGGGCCATAGAGCCGTGGTTAATGTTGAACCCTGCATTGGGACAAGGTGTCAGTCAGATGAGTGTAACAGTGACATTGTAGATTACTGTAAATGAAAACATAGCTTTGTGGGTGCCACATTTCTGTGGTCACTGCTGCTAAGCTTTTGGTATTTTTTCCAATAAATTTCAATTTTGGAAACATATATTACAAATGAAATGCAGCCTCCAGGACTAAGATCTGGAGTGATCATTTCCTTAACTTCAGCCATAAAGAGCTTAGATCCCACATCACTGACCTTTTCCAAGTCCTAGTGTTGTTGATTTATGGTGCAGGCCAAATGGTGGAGCAATTTCACACATGTTTTAGCTTTCCCATAATACACTAACATGGAATCATTGTTTGAAATTGCCAGAAAAAAAAGAAAAATAATAAGATAGATAATAACAAGATATCATAGAATATTAATAAAAGAGGTTAAAATCAGCTGGAAGAAAGAACAAAGATAGTATTGTAGCACCACTGTTAATGCATGCAAAATGTGATCCCTACAAATGTCTGTTCAGGACATAGGCTCTTGGACATGTCATACACATCACATTTTATCGATTATTCTGTGGTAACAATGAGGTAAAATGTAAGCACAGACTAGAGCAGTTCCAAACAATGCAGTCATCCGACACTGTTTTCTGTTTCTCGCGAGCTTGATTCAAAAGAAATCAGTGCCTTTCATAAAGAAAGTAATGTTATATCATAAAGTTTGTCTTACCTGCTTAAAATCACAGGCCATAATTTGACATAGATCTATCAATCTAGACTCCACATAAAGAAAGGAAAATATGCTTCATTGACCTTTCAGGGCATTTTTACTTTCTGATGTTGTTGACTTTGAACATACGCAGGAAATCACTCTCATATGCGAGCAATGCTTTCTTCATTCTGTCAGAATATCTTTCCATGACATTGACAGCATCATCTCTTTTGGAGGAACTTCTTGTAATCTTACTGGAACACCCTGCTGGTTTGGGGATGTGTGTGTATCTGCATAATAAACACTAACCACCATGAGAACATTATCGAACAAGCAAACGCAACAGAAAAATAAACCCTACAGGATTTCCCCCTCAAGTAAAACCATGTGTTGTTATCTTCTACAATGAATGGACCCTCTGACAACATCCTTATATCCAATGCATTAGTGACATGTTTTGCACTCTAGTATCTTTGCCAAATACACTTACTAAATCGAGACTGATTTTCGAGTATCAGTGTGACCTAAAGTTGGAAATAACAAAACATATTTGTGATATCCCTGTTATTTGTATTGTGTGAATCAAATTTTTTCTCCACCTCTAAAGCAGCCAGGATACACATCTACCTTGTTTATGTTAAAAATTCAACTTTACCACCACTCAATTCCTATACATCTCAATTTCATTCATGGAAACAATGTTTCATGATAATAAAATTCAGATGTGCAGTCTGGCTCAATGCTTTTGAACAGCCTACTGCATGTGACCTAATACTGCAAACATTTGGCTGAGTGAAAGGTAACACTGTGTCTTATAAAATGTTGATAAATGTCGATGGTACTTAAAATAAGGAACTAAGAACTAGGCATTAGGCATCTCAGCATGTTTCCTGACCCTCTACTATAAATTATCTAAAAAAATGCTGGACATATTGTAAAAAACAGCATAAACAATATATTACATGTAGTATAACTGACACACACATACCAGATGTATACAGTTTATTACAGCTATAGCTCTAAAGGGCAACGAAGGCTAGTATAATACAGTTATTCATGTTACTGGTAACTACACACTAACTAGTTTTACAATACTTAATTTCACTGCATGAAATGATCGATGATATTTTCATGCTGTTTTCACACATTAAGGTGACACACAGCTGCATATTCCTGCAAACAAACCTAGTTTTACATTGTATTGACTGGAGGTTCAGTCAGATACAGGTTGGGTTTCTCCTTTTTATGAAAATCACTCTATGAGCTACCTGTTATTGTCATTCATGGCCACATATGGTACCAAACTGAGGTCATCTCAAAAGATGTTGATGCAATGCTATTAGACATGGAATTCACTCAACTATTTTGCAGCTGGAATATTACTCGAACATTAACCTCATTTTCAGTCCTTAGCTTTTTTGTCTTGAATCAAATCAGTGTACTTCAGAGGCTGGTGGAGTGCTACTGTGGCTTTTAAAAGCAATATTACATACAATATAATTTTGCATATGCTGTCAAGCACATGTAGCAGACAGATTTATTTTACAGTTTTTGGTAGCACAGTCTACATGTTAACATAATAAGGTGGTTTTCCTTTACACTGCACCCAACTTCAATATATTGCTTTTAAACAGCTGCTTCTGGGAAATATGGACAAAAATATCTGAACAATTCAAGACAATTACCATCCCCATATGAGGTCTGATTTCAAGCTGCCATTACATTACATTAGCTTATTCTATGAACTATTAAACAACAGTAGATTCTGACCTTATATTCCACTCTAGTAGCAATGTTAATATCTCCCAGTATAGCACTCCTATTGCACCTCTGCAAGTATTTCTCTGCCCCATTTACCTGTTTATATCTGCATCCTAACACCTGTTAATATCTAGCAGCTGGGCTACAAAAAACCACCCAGCATGACAATTTAATATTTAGAGCCTTTCGGATGCTGCATTTGAGGAAAGACAGATCATAACTGCAGGTGAATACAGATCAGAAACATGTCAGGACGATGACGAGAGACAGCAATGTTTTAACTTTAGCTGTTTTACTGAACCACTTTGATTTGCCTTTTTGTTTTACAGTTGTCTCAACAGCTAATCATAAATGTCAGCAATAAAAGCGTGTTAACATAGCACTGACACACTTAGGGCTTGCTTGTTACTTTATAGAAAACTCTTTTTAAACAATTACATGGAGGTGGACACATTAGAAGATTTTCTGTCCATGAAGTTCCCTTCCATGGATTCAGCACCTTGATGTTGCATCAATGGCCTCTGATGCCACCTATCCTGTATCAAACACCAAGGGTTGCTCTCTTTTCACAGGTATTCAGCTAGAAGACGAAGGATAGTCCAAGTATGCAAAAGATGACTAGTACCTCTAGGACCGACTTCTGTGCGACTGACTGTGAAACATCAAACTTGGGAGACATCTTTATGAAGCTGGTTTGATTCACCATGTACCCACAGAAACAGAAAGTAATCTGTTTTTTACAGTAATGTAAACTGGGGCAGACTTCTGGGTGAATGTTCCTCATTTAGTCCCTTTGGCTAAAATGACATATCAGTGCAAATCAGTGCTGTCATCCATGTTTACCTTAATCTCCCACACATCCCCACCTCTCAGGATCAATGTGCTTGTTACTGGCATCAGGATGTTTGCATTTCTAAGGGAAAACAAATAAGCCCAGTTTAATAACCAAAAACATGATGATCTTAAAAATGTTTCCGACATTCATAATGCCATGCACCTGGGTTTTATAGCATGATGAATAATTTCCCAGATTAATTAACTGACTTGTTTTATTACATATTACTAGTGTTCCTACAGACTGTGTAACAGGAACAATACAAATTTAGAGTTAACTAACATCATTAACCAACATCAACAATAACAATATAAATGTGTGCATGAGTTTTCCATCAAACTCTACTGATATCCATGCTAATAAGACAGGTTGTTGACCTTTTTCTGCCAGAAATTTATTTATTTAAGGAAAACTTTGATACCTGCCATTTAGACAGCAATATTTTCTAAATAGCCTTCTAGGATAAAACTAAATCCTACCTTTTGCATCTTTTCTTCTCCTCAGAGTCCTCTTCCATGAGCCAAATTTGCTGCGTTTAGGTGTCTGGCACTTGTTAGTATCCTGTTAGCTGCCATTTTTTACCTGCTTTGGTAGCGTGAACATGCGGAGGTCAAAGTTACTCACTTCCAATTTCAAAGACCAAAAGTAATCCAGTGCAACATCACAGCTATGTTGTGTAGGATGTAACATGGGATCTCTTAACTCAAAGTCGTCCATACAGCGAGATCTCAAGTCTGGCCTTTATTGCTGCAAGTCTAAGTTGTAGTGCTGTGGTTTTTGGTGAGATGAAACCGACCCTTATTGAACCTTGAGATTCATATGTTTGACCACTACCTTGATTTAACCTCATCTTTAGTGATGAACACCAAAGTCTGCCAAATATAACCTCAAATTAACAGCACTTTACAACAACACTGTCGACCATTCACTACTGTTGTCTGCTGTGTGTAGTTACATCATGCAGTATCTCGACAGGAACTGGAGATGACAATGGCTGCTGCTGCTGCTGCTCAGCAGGAACCAAAGACACTGGAGATGGCTGAGGCTCAGGAGACACCGGAGATGACTGAGGCCCAGCAGGAACGAGGGATTGCTGCGGCCCAGCAGGCACAGGGAACTGCCACCGTGACAGTGGAACAGGAACTGGTGGTAGCTTGGAGCTTTGAACAGGTGTTGGCCGGACCGCCAACTGGGACCTAGGAGCAGGTGTCGGCCGGACCACTGACTTAGGAGCCGGTTTCGGCCGGGTCCTCCACTGGGCATAACCCGTCATAATCTGTAGGCTGGTCTGCGGCCGGGGGTTAACCGCTGGCGTTGACTGGTCTGACAACTGAGACCTTGAAGCAGGTGTCAGCCGAACTGCCAACTGACAACCAGGTGTCGACCGAGCCACCATTCGGGCAAAGGGGCATGACTGGGAGTAGCAGGAGAAGGACCCAAATGCAGACAGGACAGAGGCTCAAACAGTCCAAACATTTATTGAAGTCTTACTTGCATGTACAGGCAGACAGGCAGGCAAGCAAGCGAACAAGCAGGTAAGTCCAGGTGTGAGAGGCAACAGGAACACAAGAAATAAATCCAACATGCACACTGCACACTGCACACTGCACACTGCACACTGCACACTGCACACTGCACACTGCACACCTCTAACAACAGACACAGTAACAATGACAATGAACCACCAGGTAAAAAAGGGAAAGGACCAGTATAAATAAGGATGAGGTAATCAGGGGCAGGTGTGAACACGGGAGCAGGTGAAGACAATCAAGGATAACAACACAAGGGCAGGAACACACAGGAAACAAATTACAAAATAAAACAGGAAACTAAACAAAGAGTCCAGACCCTGACATTTCTGTCCAGCATGTAAAGAAAAAAAGATTTCAGCTCGTTCTCCCAAGTTCAGACGCTCAGCAAAAAATGGCAGCCAGAAGTTATATCTCTCTGTTCCATTTACGAGATACCACCGATCACCATAATTTTAAGTTATATTATCAGGTGCATTTATCAATATGAAACATATTTTCCACAAGTTTATATTGTCATGTATAATAACGAGTTCAGGGCGGCACAGTGGTGTAGTAGTTAGCACTGTTGCCTCACATCAAGAGGGTTCAACCCCACCGGTCGGCTGGGGCCTCTCTGTGTTTCTGAGTTTGCATGTTCTCCCCGTGTCCACGTGGGTTCTCTCCGGGTACTCCAGCTTCGGCCCAACATCCATCCATTGATGATTCTAAATTGGCTGTAGGTGTGACTGAGAGTGTGAATGTTTGTTTGTCTGTCTCTAAGTGTGATTGATTGACTGGTGACCAATGTCAGCTGGGATAGGCTCCAGCCCCCCCCCCAACCCCGCGACCCTCTGAGGTATTTTTTTCATATTATGTACAAAACAAGCAAGAAGATATGGAATTTCTGGTTCCCCTTGGTCTCAACTTAAGAAATGTGTAAAGAATATTTTTTTATTGCCCACAATATTGTTCATCCCAGCTGAATAAAAGAGTTTAGACTTTCAAAGTTTGGCTTGTATTTATCTTTCAAAACAAAACTGATGCTTAACTCTGGAAAAGATTAAAGTATTTAATTTGTTTTTATATTAGGCTGCAGATAATATGACAGCCCCTATTAAATGTTATTTATCTTTGAATATCTGAGATAGCTTTAGCCAAGTAAACCCTGTGAAGAGAGCAATATAAATATGACTTTGCCCATCACATTAAATGTTGGAAGCGAAGTGGAATTAAATAACTGAAACAACATCAATATCACATGATGAGCCGTCCATATGCATAACCAACCTTTCCAGGTTATTTGTTCAGATAGATAGAGAGAACTTTACTCATCCACATGGAAATATTAGGTCATTGCAGTAATAAAAGTAATAGCCTTCAGCCCCCTGTGACCCTGAAGAGGAAAAAAATAATACGGAAAATGAATGAATGATTCTACAGGTATGACAGCAGATATAGCTGCAGATTAATTTTTCATTTCACATTTTGCTGTGAAAAAAGTCAAATACCAATGTATTTTATTGTGATATAGTCCACTTATAATCATTTTAGAAAGAATATAATACAATACCAATACCTTTGCATGCCTTTTCTTTTGGTGAGAAACATTAAAATATGCCTGAGCAGATACTAGTTAAGTTATTCCAATTGCAATGGGGTGGATGATATAATGATTGATTTAATTATGGCAAACCCTCTACCAAGAAAATCACAAGAAAACATGTGGTCTGAAATACCAGCAAATGTTTGATCAGAAGAAAAGAGAGAAAATATTTAGGCCTACCATTCATCCATCAAATCTCAAAAGCACGTTGTCTCACACATGCCCACTGTTGAGCGGTGGGAAGACAGCCCATGCTCTTTTTCTGCCTTTTTATTAAAAAACTAAAATCAGTGGAGCAACCTTGGTGCCTGTGATGAAGGAGAAAAACATCACTTTAACCTGCAGATACCTTTCTATGTGTCTTAAGATGTGATGTAAAGGCTAAATTGCTTCCAGACAAACATCTCATAGGTGAAAGGAGACATGGCTCGAAGAAGGCTCTTCCCGCCCTCTCAAAAATCTTATTTTTGGCCTTGAGCACAGGCCACTTAATTTTTCATTCACACCCCTGACCTTATGTCTAAGTATTACTGTATAGAGAAGGAGTGCAATGCCGCGGCAGCTGAGACAGAAAGGATAGACAGAGTCCGACGTCATGAAATACCACAGTCAGTACTCAGGATTCCTTTATTTCCCAGGACCCCATTCTCAAAGACTGATCGAGGGATCATTTAAGATAAAACGTAGCACACAAACCAGAGACTATGCTCAAGCCTAGACCATGCAGACAGAGGAGACTGTCGAATACAAAGGTTAAACCTCAGATGTGCCCTTTCATAATGGTCATGATGAATATATTGGTAATAAATATAAGATATAGTATGGTTCACGTGTACCTTTTACAAATGAAACAGCAGCAATGTGAACATTACAGGGTTAGAGACATTTCACATCGTAAAAGGTAATTTGGCACAGTATGGTAGCTTTCAGCAACTCAAGCAATTGATGTTGTTCTTTTTATTGTAACACTCTGTGCTTTGGTGTTACAATAATTCACATTAGACTTGCCCTTGTGTGTTTAAACTAAGTTTTCATTTGTGTCACCTACTCTGCCTTCATGAATAATGGCTCTTTTCCTCAGTTCTTAGGTTGTGTAAATAATATCATCAGTCTTTCAGTAAGCTGCATGGCTGTGAAAACATGTTTAATGTAAGTTTGGGAACTTGTATAGCTGACCTACAGGGCAGTAGCACAGCAGCTGCAATGTACTGTAGGTCATAACCTGTGGGTACCTACTGTATGTAAATACGTTTTTAAAATCCTGACCCAAATCAAGACACAAACAGGGGTGAGACACAGAAGAGAAAGACAGGATATCACTCCATCACTGGTCGCACATCAGGTGACCTGAAATTGCAAAGTGCAAAGTGGTTTGCATTTAACTTTAACCACCTTTCAGGGCTCTACGTTAACTTTTTTCCCAAGGCGTACATGTGTTCCTAGATGAAAACATTTAGGAGCACACAAAGAAATTTAGTAGTGGTAGTAAGTAACACAGAGTTTATTAACAAACAATGAATAACATACATATTTATACTGCGTGTGCATCCGTGCATTTGTGCGTGCTCCTTCTCCTTGTGTGCACTTATGATGTGAAAACCAGTGAAGGACTATGGAAGTGGAAAACCTAAGGAAATATGTGAAAGAGTGAAAACGCTCATCACAGAAAACTCTACTGTGATTGGCACGTTGCAGCTTGTGGAATGTGGGAGTTAGTTTTTGAATCAGGGACGGATACACGATACACCACACCACCCACACCGCACTTTATGCAAACAAGGTTACTGAACAATATTTATAGCAATAACTTTAGCATAATAGATGTAAAATTTAACAAGAGGGACATGTTGCTCTTAGGAGGAGGCTGGTTAGAAGTAGCACATATTGGCACAATGGCACTGTCTAAATCCACATCTGTCCACTGCAGCTGCATTATCCACAACCTGGATGAGTGTTTGATGAGATGAGAGATATATAATGAATACTTTTACTTTTTATACTTTAAGCACATTTTGCAGTGATAATACGAATATACTTGTACTTAACATTGTCTATGCAGGACTTTTAGATAGTTAGTTACACCATCTGCAGGGCCACGAGTCACATTGTCTTCATTGGTCAGTGTTTGAGCTCTACTTAGTGTACAGTGTTCCCTAAAAATTACAGACACCAGAATATACAACTTTGTAAGACTCTCCAGTGTCTAATTTTGTTTTAGGCCTGAGTCACAGTGGTCTGTCAACTAGCAATGTATCACTTCAGGACCTTTTAGATTGGGCATACGCTGGTAATTCTTGGCAACAGTAATTTTCTTATCTATATTATATTACTTAAATAAAAATACAGACATATTCCAGGATATTAATTGGCTCACATTAGACATTATAAATGTTTTAGTGCCACTGTGTGCAGCAGTGCTGCATTCACTCACTGTTGCGCCCAGACAAGATAAGGAATGAAGACTGTAAACAATAAGTGCAAAGTATTTTCTCACAAGTCCAACAGCATTTCTTTCTTTTAACAGCAAGCAAGCATGTCCGTAATAAAGCCAAAGATAATAAGAGGAGGGAGAGGGAAACAGCAAAGACAGCCGGTTAGATAATTTGGCTTGGAGATATTCCGTTTTCTGAAAATCCACCCAGGACATGCTCTATAGGAGAGGCTGGAGTGGGGGATTTAGCCATGTGGGTTCAAGAGAGTTAAGCAAAGACCATTTCTTTTTTATATTTCTAAACTCCCTGATAAATGGCATCCGTGGTTTTCTGGTGCATTAGTGAAGGATTCATATCAGCTGTTTTCACAGCTGTTCTTCTCAAAGCCTTGGTTTAGAGAAACTCATTGTATCCAAAAGCAAAGAATATGTTGTAAATGATTTGAGCTGCAGGGAAGCACCAAACCCAGCATGGCCTTGGACCATACATATGAAGAAAAAGAATCAAAAAATATACACAGCATCCTTTCAGTGGCAGACTTTACAAAGTTATGTGTAAAAGGCCTGAGCATAAGAACATAAGAAATAATACAGGATAAATAGCTGTGAAATAAAACTATTTACAAAAACGTCAAGTCTATGAAACCTAAAATTTACTTTAATTTAAAGATTATAAGACATTTTCTATCCTTTATCGCTTCCTAACGTCCAGGCAGGGTGTTCCATAGTCCAAGGGCTTGATGACAAAATCACGTTTATCGTCAGGCCAGTGGGACAAGATAGACAATTTTTTATTTGAAAGATGAACGTTCATTCTTGACCCTGTAAAAGGTTAACACCACCTCAATGTCCACTTTCTAGCTTTTTCCGAAGCTTTTAACCATTCTATACAGTCTGAAATTTGCTCTGTTTCCATGCGATATGGTTGAAAGCCCCATAAAAAGCTAGTAAGTGGACCTTGAGTTGGGATTGTTTTGTCATAGTACTATATCCAAGGTCAAGAATAAAATTTCTTGTTTCACTTTTGAGCCGACATAGACGAGAAGTCCTAAAAATCCTATGAAATCATTATCACTGAGCTTGCATGTCAGCAATCCATCTCCATGACAACTGAACTACATACACTGATGAAAGCTCTGTAAAAATCTAGTAAGTAGACCTTGATTTGGGATTGCTTTCATTTTGCTGTATAAACTCATGAAAACAGGAAGGGTTTATTGCAGGACTGTTGTATTTGACTGCATTAGTTTTAGCTAGGTGTACCTAATAAACTGGCAACTGAGTGTATGAGTGGCATGTTTTTAAGGTGTGCAGGCTGATGGGGATATTAAGGTATTAATGACATGATTAGGTATTAATGATAAGTGATTTTACACAGTGATGTTTCTAAGGTGGAGCATACAACAGGAGAAGAAGATGGGCTCTAGAAATTAGCCCTGTGGCATCCCATGCAGGTTGTCCACTGATGAAGGTAATGGTAAGATGGCAAATGATGACACACTAGACTCTTTTGAATGAGGATCAGGGTCAGTTAATTCCTCAAAATGCTCACTTAAAAATACTGTGTCCACTCTGTCAAACACTAATTTCTGCAAGGATTAGAACTGAGAGATTTCCTGCATCTGGTGTAAAAAAAACCACGGGTACAAATTGTTTCAAAAGTTCACTCAGCATTGTGTTAAGACCCCACAAAATACATTTTACTATACCAGTAATGAGGTACAATATATGTACAGATGGAGCAGTGAAACTGGAGTTCTTTGTAAAGAGCTGATCTCACTTCTTCCATTAATAAAATGTGCCCTTTGTGAAAGTATTCCACATCCAACGAAGAATTAAAAATACAGATCAGGCCATTCATATGACTTTATAGGAACTGTTCTGAACTGATTTCCAAAGGGGACAAGCAGCACTACTTGACATTACATTTATATTGATGTTAACGGCTGCTGGTGGTGTGGCTTTTAAATAAATACACAATCAAATAAAATAGGAAATAAGTCCAACATGTCAAAATGTTGGATGTTGGTTAAACTAGTGAAACCATGTACTAAGGTTTCCTCCCCAAAATCAACCACCTTTATACATTTCTTAACTAAAAGAGCAAAATGTCAGTGGATTCAATCATACTTTGAATTCCCAGACATATCCATATTTTGCCTTTTGTTATTCAAAAATGTTTCACAGAGAAAACACTCCTTTATGATTCATGTCTTTGAACTTAAAACAAATCCCTCCATAGTTTCTGAATTCCACTGGTGGTAAGTAGTCTCTCTCCTAAAGCCAAGCAGGCTTTAGCAATATGGTCCCTGTTAGCTTCATAGTCACTCTGTCAAATAATAAATCAATCTAAACTGGTACTGAATTCCTCCATGGTTGCAACAACCCCATCACCCTCTCCATCACCCCTGAGCAACTGGATCATCCTTTACTTACAGAATATTCAAGAATACAAGGACCTAATTTCCCCACAAGAAGCAGTATGCCAGTATTGCAAAGTTCACACCCATGCCACCTGCAAAACCCAATATGTTAGACTTTGGTGTTCCAGGAGGAAAGTTTGTAAAGTGAAGTAAAGTTTGGTGCCTTGTATTAGATGCATAATGTAAAAATGTCAGTGTCTTAAATGTTTAGCAAATGCAAGCATGGGGTAATATGTTTCATACAATGTCAAAGACTGGATAAAGTGATGCATTGGTTGTTTGGGGATTTCAGCACTTACCACTCTGAACACATTTTCATTGTTTTCTGCTGTAAAAAATACCATTGTAGAGTTATTAGGGAGAGGTTTGTGCAATACCATGCCCGTTGATGTGTTTGATGGTGTCCATATTGTTTATCTAACTGGACAGTGGTCTAGTGCACCAGAATTGCTGTTGATGGGCTATGGATTGAATTGTAGCACCCCCACCTGTTCAACCAGCGTAACATGTTTTAGGAAGTATTTGACCACCATGCACAACAATTTGCATGAAACTTAAGTTATAAATTATTAAAAACAAATTTTTAATTTATAAGATGAGATGCCTCAATAAAAAGTTTTCTTATGGATGTGGACACTTATCATACCTCTGAAAACAAAATACACGAGATATTTGTCTGAATGCAGGATTTTAGTTTTGTTCTGACTTTCTAGGACAGTCAGTTTAAGTCTTCTTCTAGATTGTATAAGACATTTTGACATGTTACAGTAAGACAAGCACAGGTGTAAATAATAGAAATTAGTGATGGCTGAATTTAATTTAGCTGCTTCAGTTTCAGGTTCCTGGTGCTGCCTCACTGAGTGCGTTTACGGTACATGCGCACTATCCTGGTTTTGAGTCTTATCCTGGTTTTGATCATATTTGGGATATAGCGTTTACATGGAACATGAAAAACTTGGTTATTTATATCCTTGTATACATGATCATAACAGTATCCAGGTTTCTGATTGTCTACCTGCAGGTGTGTCTTGATTTCTCTCCATCTCTGCCACTCATTTCTCTACCAACAGAGAATGTTCAGAAACCAGGATAAGGTGTTTACATGCCACAGTATCCTGGTTTCTATCGGAGTACTCCAGGTAAGGCCTCATCCAGGTTTCTGAAACCAGGGATAAGGTGTTTACATGCGCAACACATAACCAAGATATTCCAAAAACCAGGATACTTGTCATGGTTTACTGGGACACCTGAACACAACAGAGCCGTCGTTAATGTTATTAGCAACACCTGTGCTTTTACTATTATAAGTCAAAATGTCTGCATTTTTTCTTTCTTTCTTCCTTTCTATATAACTTTATCTTTTACTTACTTTTTTATTTATTTAATTAATTAATCTCTTACACAGGTCCACAATATTACACTTACATGACACAAGTTCATATCTCATCATACTTGTATGTTCTCTATAGATCGATAGATAGGACTTAGCTGGTAGTCTAACTTCTTCCTTTGGTCTTTAGGTGACTGTGACCTGGTCTTTAGATGTGAGCGCTGCCACCTGGTGGTCAGATGTGGTAACAGCGTTTGCTCTGTCTGCATTAGGACCGTTGAAGATGGCGACTGGAGTCCTTCACAGAGTTAGCGGTGGTCTGGGTCGGGCTACAAGCAGGGCCCAGTCGGCCGGACAGCTCGTCGTTTGGAGCAGGTGGGGCAGTCATCAGTGTGCTTGTCCAGTACTCATGTCTGTGTGTTTGCAGTTAGCGGTTGTGCCTTTTTTTTGTTGCTTTCAGTTAGTGGCGACGATGAGCTGGGGCGAGCTAGCCCGTCAACTGCTAGCCAGTCATCAGTGGCCTTCAGCTTGAATTTACATGAAAGCTACACCTTTCTAAATCATTGATTCCCGGATATTAAAGATTAAAACTGCGTGTATTTGCTGGTGAAGTTGAAAGAATGCAAGTTTCTGTCATCCTTTGTTGTTAAGCATCTCAAGTGTTCAAGGTCAATTTGGTACTTTATTGTATAATGTGATGTATCTGCTTATGTGTTACGAATAGCATGTAATTCTGATAGACGCAGTAAGCCATGTACTGTTAGATACTGGGACCTGCTGTATTGTAATGTATCACATACATTATTACCACAGTATGTATACCACATGCATCGGAGGTACTGACATGTCAAGCCCAGTAGCAGTAGTATTGTAAAATCTTGCCTTACAGCAACAGCTGTAAACCGGAAATTAAACTTATTATATTTTCTATCAATGAAACATGGCTGCTCATATAAAGATAATAATTTTATGTGAGTGCAAATCTAATCAGGGTTCCAGATAGGAGAGTAGGAAGCCGGTCTTGCCATAGATTTATACTGGTCGTAAAATAATGAGGATTTCTCATTTGTCCAGTTGTTGTTCATGATTCATCTGTGTCTGCAGGGGGTTTGCAACATCAAGCAGCAGACACAGACAGGACAGCTGGTTTAAGTCGCTGTTTGTGAGGAAAGTTGATCCCAGGAAAGATGCACACTCCAACCTACTGACCAAAAATGAGGAAAGCAACCTGTACAAAATTCAGTGTAAGTTCACAATATCAGTAAAATGAACAATTAATCCAAAAGTAATGATTGTTTTTTAAGTACGGCTCTCTTTTCAGTCCATAATGTCAAGCCAGAGTGCCTGGATTCATACAACAAACTATGGTGAGTGTTATTTATTAATATTATTGTCTAAGCTGCATACTGTTATAAACTTACAAAAGTAGTGACAGCTGTAGTAATATGATACTGGGACAATCTAGTACACTGTTGTGCTGTGTTGAGTATGTGTCTATTCCTGTGAGGTGGCATGACTTCAGTCCTTCGCACACCAACTTTGCTCATACCTACGATGACTGGAGGCCATCCACTTGCAAACTATTTTGGGACTTGCAACATTAAAGAGCAGACACGTGACCAGAAAACATGTGATTGTTATTTGGATTTTGTTGTTTAAAAGTGAGTTTTGCCTTTAGGAGACTTGAATGTGTCAAATGTTCCTGTTGGTTTTACTGTATTTCAGTATTTGGTTCAATTTGGTGTTTCTCATTCATCACAGTGAGGATGTTTTGCCCTCCATCCATGCTGACAAGTACTACCCATGTGAGCTGGTGGGCACCTGGAATACCTGGTATGGAGAACAAGACCAGGCTGGTAGGATTTACTATTATCAACACACAAGACATCTACAGTGTAATATATCTGTGGACTGCACAGTTTGCAAATCAGCAGGCATGTTATACTGCATATCCACACTCGAGCTAGTATACCACCAAAAAACCCCACTATTATTTGGAAAATAATCAGTAAAATACATCCAGTTTCTTCTATGGCAGACCACACTTGTGTGTATGTATCCTGTCATGGTTATTTTTAAACCTAGAGAAGCTATAGTACTACCTTATATGAGCATTCCTGTTTTCCTGAGTCCGTATTTCTTATTCTTCTCATTAGGGCTGCATCTAATGATTATTTTTGTTATCGATTAATCTGCAGATTATTTTGCGCGATTAATCATTTGGTCTATAAAAGATTAGAAAACAGTGAAAAATGCCCATCATAATATGTGATGACCTCATCAAATGCCTTGGTTTGTCCGACCAATAGCCAAATCCCAAAAGTATTCAATTTATTAATATGCAAGTCCAAGAAAATTGGCAATTTTTCACATTTGAGAATCTGGACCGATCACATTTTTGGAATTTTTGCTTGAAAAATAACTTAAACGATTAGTCGATTATCAAAATAGCTGCAGATTAGTTCTCTGTCCATCGATTAATCGTCGCAGCTCTCCTTCTCATTCCACAACTTCATTATGTTGCATTAATTGTTGTCCAGTAGCACAATGCAATAATGAACTAACGGACTCATCCATTAAGTCAGATATCCATGAAAAATAATTCAGTGTCATTAACAATTTGCGTAATATTGCCTGTTCAGTTCAGTCTAATGAACAGTTCCTGAATTTCATGTTGTCTTACCAGCCAATGAACTTCAATTATCAGAATGTGGTTTATTAACTTTTTAAAATTATAATGGGAAAAATACGGCATTTTCACAAAGATGTATACAGTTCAGGGCCAACCCTCTCACAAAGGGAGAAGAATTATGTCAAACGTTAGTCTTAGGGCTGGAGGTTTAAAAAAAAAAAAAAAAAAAAAAAAAATATCATTATTTAATGATTCTGCTTTGAATCAGTTGACCTTTCTGTAGTTTGTGTGATTTTGCATCTATTATATATAGTTTTTTTTCCCCCTTTTCCCAGTTCATCTGTGGCGTTACAGAGGCGGATACCCGGCTCTAACAGAGGTGATGAACAAGCTCAAGCAGAACCAGGTAAAGGCTCCTTCAGAAGCATCTTTTTTGTATCACCCCTGTTCAATGCTTTAGTGGTGTGCTGATAACAGAGAATAGCCATCAGTCAAAGTTAAACTTATTGATTGGTGTCCGTCCATTGGCAGGACTTCACAGCGTACAGGAAGGAGCGGGGTAAGATGCTGATGTCTCGCAGAAACCAGCTCCTGCTGGAGTTCAGCTTCTGGAATGAGCCTGTACCCCGAGAGGGCCCCAACATCTATGAGCTCAGGTCTTACCAGCTCAGGGTGAGTAACAGGCCAGAGAGTCTGTAATGATGCGTCATTAGTAGTGCTATAGATGTTTGTGATTGAGTGAGCCCAGCCCAACCTAATGTCTGACCTGGCCCATACCTCTGCTCTGCCAAACATAATCAGCACTATTACCAACAGTCCAAACATTTATTAAACTCGAATGGGTGTAACAGCTTATATTGAGTTATTCGCTCTTTCTGTTTAAGTCAAGTCAAGTTTGTCTTATTTATATAGCCCAAAATTTATAAATTTGCCTCAAGGGGCTTTACAATCAGTACAGCATACAACACTGCATAAACTCCCTCCATGTCTGTGTAATCTCCTATCACTCACCAACAGCTGTGATGATTTTCGCTCCACTAGATGGCTGCTCTACCAGGTACCCAGGGTTTTCTCAGAACTTGGTAGAGCAGCTTCCTCCTGTTCTGCGGCCTGGTCATGGAAAAACCTTCAGAACAAATTACAACTTAATGATTTTTTTCTCCCTGGGAGAGTTCAAAGCTCTGATTAAAAAACTGTAACTGAAGACAGTGCAAGGAAGAAACCTCAGGCAGAGCAAGAGTGATTCCTCCTCCATGGACAGATATGCAATACAATCGCTCTTGTGTATAGAGTAGACAGAAAAAACACTAGTTTTTGTTAAACACTGCAAGGTTGCTTTTTAGCAAAAAAAAAAAAAAAAGCAGCTTTGTGTTTGTTAGTCTGGAGAACAGGACCTCAGCCCAACTGAGCAGTTAACAGCATAACCTGCAGGCCTGTTTCCTGACATTTTGTCTGTTGTTTAATGTAGAACCAACTTTTTCATCATGATATAAATGAGCTAATAACCAGTATGTTTTGTATATTTTTGTCCAAGGAAAGTTGACTGACTCACTTTTTGCATCATCACAACTTCACATGTTTCACCACTAGGAGCTACCCAGTACAATAAAATCTTGCTACTTCTGAGTAGCAGCAGGGCTTCAGGGCTGTAGGTCACCTCAACAGCAGTTGTTGCAGAAAGGGACAGTGTTGCTCTTTCAATTTTCCTAGCTCATGTTTTCCCATTTAAACTCCCAGTTACATGCTTTGCTTCTAAATTACCTCTGCCCGCACAAAACTACTGTAATACGTATAATGACCCTGTGTCTTCAGCGTTCAGGATGACAGTGGTGCTAAAACAGTCACCATTTGTGCTTCCACTATTTCTTGCACTGGGTCACTCCATAAACAATTTGTACCTACTTATGGACTCAAATGAAATTGGCAACCCGGTGGCACATGATTTTAGCCTGGATCAATGGTTAAATTAAAAGCAGGCTTAGTCCTACATAATGCTCGATACACATCACTTCAGCTCCTGCAGATTAAGTTGCTCTCTCTCATCTGACAGGAAAAACTGTCTCTAGATCTGCGCTTCCCGTGACATGTGATGAATGCAAGTTGTTATCCCTAATCACAGACTGAGATTACGTCTGAGACACAGCAGGGCGTTTTGTTGTCTTAAGCACCAGAGAATGATTGAAGAAACCTTCGGGTGTAGTTGTTATTGCAGCTTATCTTCACAATGACAAAACACCTGCGTTACGTCTTTACCATCTATTTGTGTTAATGCGTTTTCTTTGGAAAGAAGTGTGACATCAATCTGTCGTTTGGAAAAGCTCTGAATTATATATGTTTTATTGTAATAAAGACTATTGTGTTTTCTTTCTTCCAGCCAGGAACCATGATCGAGTGGGGTAATTACTGGTAAGGCAGCCTGAATTCATTTGATTCACTGAACTGTAGTTACAGAACAGTTGCACTACATGAAACCTTCCTCGTCACGCTGTGATTAATAAGAGCAATTCCACAGAGAGGCGCTATTTTGAAGCTGTACCGTCATGCTCTCAAGCCAAGATTCACATTCAAAGTGGAATATTATGTACACTACATATGTGTGTGTGTACATAATAGTTCAGTATAATCCGCCTCGAAAGATCCACTACTTGAGCTGTCAGAGCCAACAGGTCAACATTTATCAGTTTGTGCAATGCAGTTGATTGCAATTTATTTACACGAAGACGTGAGCTATCTGCACACGCCTTAGTCTCTGATTTCCTTCTAGTAGATTTCTGTTTGGTATTTGTTCTTGTCTGACCAGTTTTTTTGGTTTCCAGTTGTTCCACTGGATTATATATCGCAAATTGTTTTGCAACTCAGTCAGCGATGTTGGCTGTAAAAGATGACCTGCAATGCCGTCACACTGTCAAATCTCCTGTATCTTTTTCCAGTTAACATATTTGCGGTAATTCTAAACTGCCATGTGCATGATTTTATATGTAAACGTAACTTAAAACACTTGAATATCATCCAGGTTTTTCTGCTTTGAAGCTTCACATATTTCTTCTAATACAGCAGACACGATTTAAAATAATCATAGGGGGAAAAAATCATGTTTGATGAAAAGACCATGCTAGGACAAGGTCATTTTTTCCTAAAGCTACTATTGTTTTCTTATGTCTGTGTTTATGCTTCCTTAGACCAGCCTTTATTTGAACAGACCTCTATAGTCATGCAGATTATGCCAGCAAAGCAATTTAAAGCAATTTTAATACAATTTGTGTAGCTGAAGGTTTAAACGTCTTCTTCAAGTTACAACAACATGAGGAACTGACGCTTTAGAGTTTAGTATCCAGACAGTGATTATGATTTGAATAAGTACATGTTTGCTTTGGGGGAAAAACATGTTTGATTTAAAACATTCCACTCAAACCAGTCCACTCATTTCACATGGACTTGGCCAGTGTTAAGATTCATAAACATGTATACAGTAAGTAATGGCGTCACATCTTATGGTTGGATGTGATGTTGTAATGGATAATCGCAGCTATGGAAGACTATTGTTGTCTCGCTTACGTTAACAAAACAGACCAAATCCAATTGTGTAAATTAAAAACAGTCCAGAGTAAATTCAAAGATGATGTTGAAATCCTTGTTTGAAGACTGGTCAAATATCTCATGGCCTGGTCTTGTTATGCCAGCTGAAGCTTTGGTGTTTTTTGGCCTGTGTTGTGACTGAAGTTGTTCTTGTCTGCAGGGCCAGGGCCATTGGATACCGCCAGCACAACAGAGAAGCTGTGGGAGGGTTTTTCTCACAGATTGGCAACCTCTATATGGTTCATCACCTCTGGGGTACGGTAAAAAAAAAAAACATACTGACGGTGTCACCATGTAGATAATCATGCTTGTGCTGAAATCATCAGTTGTCAGAAAATCTGAAGAAACTGTTTTGATAATCGAATTCTTAAGTCATTTACGAAGCACAAATTTGCTGCTTCCAGTTTCTAAAATTTGAAAATTAGTTTTTTATTATGATAAATATATTTGAGTTTTGGACCGTTGAAACAAGCCATTTGAAGGTGTCACCTTGAGCTCTTGGAAATTTTGATAGCCATTTTTCACTATTTTCTTAAATTGTAGACTTAAAGCTGAATTAATTGATATTTTTAAACAAACAATGGGTCAAATGACTACGTGTGATTTGAACTGGGTCCCCTGTGGTGACGAACCCACATATAATTACCACCCAACAGTTCATCTCAACTCTACTGGGCATTTTGGCTCTTTCAGCTCATTGTTTGTGATTTTCTGGCCCACAACTTTGTGTTCGCTCCCATCTGCGTTTCCAGCAGCAGCAGACAGCTATTACCTGCGAGAAAGCTCTGATAATCTGACTACCTATCCAGTAACAAGCAGAAGACAAAGTTAGCTGCTAGCTGGTAAACAGCCCTCAGGAGTTGGTGGAGACCAACACGGAGCTAAAAGGAAAGTAAATATTGAATGCTCATGTTGCTCCATGTCTGCTTAAATTGTAAAGTGAAAGGATTTGCTAAAGCGTTCACCACAGCAACTTTATTTTTTAAGGTCGATAAGATGTCCCCTCGTGTTTATAAGTGCACCCAAATGTCCAGAAAAATCAGTTATAACTTCAACAATCAATCTGTTAAAGCTGGGGTAGGCAAAATCTGTGCAACCTCTGCAAAACCTTCCGCCTCTCTCTGCTGCCTTGTATCACTCTGCTAAGCTCCTCCCACCAAACCCACAACTTCGACTGGCAGCTGCAGGAGTCGGTTACCCTGCGAATTCGACCCCGCGACTTGTCTTTTCAAAGACGCCCCTCCAGCGCTTCGCGGCCGCAGAGCAGACCCCCCCCAGGCTTCAGAGGCAGCTGCAACGTCGTCCAGCAGCGGGATGAGAGGCTAGTACACCACACACACGCCATTGCCCCCCCTCAAAAGTTATTCCCCACTGTTTGTAATCATACCTCGTTGCCATGGCATCAAACATAATGAGCCTGAAGCTCCGTGAGGAGTTGGGACGTGTTGTTTTGTGCTATACACTGCTGTAGGCAAAGGAGGAGTTGGAAATTCTTCACAAGTTGCAGGATTTTCCGCCATTGAATCAGGCTTTCACCGTCAGAAGGGACGTGCACGCGCATCTGCATTTGTAGCTCAGCCAATACGAACACACCGTCTCTCTGAAATAACCTGTGACTGGCCAAAGTCTCCCGTCACAGGATAGATTTTCTGAAGCCTGAAAACAGAGCCAAGAGGAGGTAGGTTTTCTCTCGGACCACTTGATGGACGGTTATTATGGAATTTTTGCCCAATGATGCCAAAAAAAATACTGCCTACCCCACCTTTAATCAAAAAATAGTTACCAGATGAACACGATAATGACAATAATTAGAACTTGCAGCCCTAAATCATGCAAAACAGCTACCAACTTTTACTGCAGTGACTCCATTTACTGTAAGCAGTGCTGTAATGTGTTTGATTTGTTGATTGCAGCTTACAAAGACCTTCAGTCCAGAGAAGACACGAGGAATGGCGCCTGGCAGCAGGAGGGCTGGGACGAGGTGGTGTATTACACAGGTGAGCAAAAAACAAATCTTTTCTGAACACAAAGTGGTGGTAAAAACTCTGAAAACGTTTCGAAGGCTTTTCCTTCACTTTTTAGGGCTTTACCTAATGTGTTTTGAGTAACAACATATTGAGCTTTTAGAGCATACTGATCAATATCAAAAGGACTTTAAACTCTGAGGACACACTAAATCAGCTCTAAATCTTTGGTGTTTCACCTTTCCCCAGTTCCTCTCATTCAGCATATGGATTCCAGGATTATGATCCCGACAAAGGCATCCCCGCTACAGTGAAATGAGACGCGAGCTGGAAGCTGAAGTGGCACCCTTTTGAATGTTACATCCATCCAGAGCATCATGGTTTCAGCCTCCTGTCAGTGCTGCCGAACAACATCCCTTCTCTGTTCTTGTCTTTGCTTTATTACTTCAAGATGTCATTAGGACAGAGGAGGTATCAATGATCTACCATGTATCTGCAATTAAAATAGTCCAAGCCACTTACAGCTCGACAACACACAACCTCTTTTTTGGTTCTGGAGCAGGATGAGTAAATTTGGCCAATTTAAACCTCCTGATGGTCGTCATGTCCAACGTCTCGTGCCACATTAAAACTGGTCCATGAACTTTAGAACCAACCAAAGTTACTTGAAAAGACGAGCAGCTGTATGGTGTGTGAGGACCGATGGGGAAAAACAGTACTGCTGAATCTCGCTGCACAATGCAGTAGCTATTTATTTATTTAATGTAAATTTGGAATATGTTTTAAGTGTGCTGAGAAGTGGCACTTTGATGTAAGCCGTGCTATTGCTGAGTGAAGTGAGAGAAAGCCTCTGTATATCCATGAAAATGATAAAATATGACATGGTGTAAAAATGTAAACCTCATAATTTTATAGTTGATTGAGGTGTATTATAAATCAAAGTTTTTTGTTTTTTTGCAAACTACTTCTTTCAGTTGCTTTTTCTGGATGTTCTTAGGTTCCCTGTCATGGTGGTGTTGATGTTTCATGGTGCTGTGTTTGTAACTATGGCTTCTACTTTTTTCCTGTGAAGACAGCATGCCTGGTTTTAAAAACAGTTTTTATCCAACATGTTTTAAAGGGGCACAAATCTATCAGTGGCTGAGTGAATCGGGTACCAAGTGTGCAGTCGTGCTGCTGCATATTGTAATATCAGATTTTATTGTTAAAGGAAGCATGTTTATCTTTTGTTCCTCAGTTCATAGGAGACCGTGTAGAGGGGAGGACAAGAACGCCAACACAGATTAAAGTGGTTCAAACAACATCTTTGACAGCATGTTCGTATGTTTAATGCTGATGTCCTCTACAGTACCGAAGTCACCACACTCATTTACATGTCTGGTTACAGCTCTTAGTATCCATACAGAATTAAAACATTTCTATTGCTCATTGCACGTGCCATAATCTGCAGGAGTTGTATTAGCTTACCTAAAGGTTTTTGATGCGAAATGTGCAAAAACACAAATATTCTTTTTAACCTCCACATAGACAGTGTTTGGTTATTCTTTTAGTACCTTCTAATATAAAACTCAATAGGGCAACATCCCCATGAAGGTAAAATTGCTCTCACTAGTGTAAACATTTTCATTCATTATAAAAAATCTATTAAGTGTCAAAGGATAAATGTGCACTGGATAAAACCATCAGAGGCATACCCTTAGGTGCAAATATAAAATGTTAAGATTAGTAACAGTACCCTTAGCATCTTTAAATCTTTTCCAGTTCCTTTAGCAGCTCCCCGAAACTTGTCACGTACCACAAAGACCTCTCCTTCACCTGCGGCCTGACAACATTCCCACCAAATCCAATGAAAGCACTCTGAGGGCGAAAGAGATCATACTGTAATCACACTGTAGCTCCAGGAATACTTATTAACCCCCTATCAAATGTGTGCACATGAAGCTGAAAACTGGAGAGAGTTAAAAGCAGCACAAGAGGCAATGCGAACACTTACAGCAGGAGGGCATGCCTCTAGATCAGTGGCTCCATCTCCGATCATCACCACAGTCTTGAAGCCGTATTGTTCCTTCAGTATGCTGATGACCTTTCCTTTTCCACCGCTCTCGGCTGTGGGCTGATTCTCATCAAAACCAGCATACTCTCCTGGAAAACACACATATAATTCCATTTAGAAATGTAGAATGACTTACAACAAACTGACAGGAGCTTTGTGACGCTTTTGATGAAGGAAAAGATTTGATTCAGATTGGAAACGATATCTGAGAGACGGCTTTGAACAAAACTTTTATATTATCAGGTAGATGATTAAAGCATTGTCAATCCACTCATATGGCCGATACCCAATTATTTCATATACTTACTTAAGACGGACACAATGCTCCACAAACACTCTGCCTCTAGCTCTTACCATTGAAGTAGAACTTGAGCCGGTTGGCGTAGACATGATGCAGAGGAATGTTTAGCTGAGTGGCCACGTGTTCAACGATGCAGCGGAAGCCGCCTGAGATGAGGAACACCTTTATGTTGCGCTGGTGCAGACGCTCCACAAGCTCCCTGGAGGACGATAGATGGCCATGTATCAATACTCAGATTAGATGGACGCAGTTTTTATTTATATTTTTGTTTAGTAGGCAGTAGTAAAATCTCATTTGGACCAACTGTGGCAAGGCAGTTTTGTACATAAACCATGCACATAAGCACCTATACATGTACACAAAGGCGCAGGGAAGGCTTGAAATGGTGAGTATATGCATCGTATTGTCTTGCGCTCTCATATTTGGAAGATGACAGTCTCATGCCTAATGAACCCCTTCTTTTCTCTCTCTCATCTCAATACAGGAACCACTGGGGGCTCTATCAAGAACGAATAATCCCAGAGACGCCCCCCCGATTCCTCCCCTCATCCCACACCCTTCTTTCCTCCTTCCCTCATCCTTCAACCCCCATCCCTTCATCCCTCCCTCCAGACCCTTAGTCCATCCCTCCTACATCATCTTTGCTCTCTTACATCCATAATATACAATAAACCATTCTAAATCTATATCTTTGTGGTCTTTGTTGGTGAAATTAAAATATGTGGTGGAGGGTTTGGAGCCTAATCAACTCCTTTTTCCCCTTTGTATAAACCACTTCCAGAGATACAAATTACCATTATGCATTAAAAATAATATATATCTATATATATATATTTAAAAAAAAACAAAAACATTTTTCTGTTCTTAAATGGCCACAACAATTAACAAGTACTATGGCCTTATAAATAGAGGGTTGTTTACCATAAATGGTCAGTTTATGTGATTAATTCATGCACGATCAATCTCCTGTGCATATCAATATTTCTGTATTGAGTTGAATACAAGGTCCGCTGAATGACTGAATCTTCACACAATCACCTGATACCCGGAGTCAGCTGAGGTGGGTGGTCTGTTATCAGTTTGTTCACTTGTTCTCTGGAACATCTGATGATGGAAAGACGCTCAGTCAGGGCCGTTTTAAATGTCACTGAGCCGCCCATAGCTTTGCGAGTCCTAAAATGTGAAAGTAGCAAAAGATGGCACAATATTTTGAACAAATCCAGTGATAATATCAAAATAAAAGTTTACTTTGCAGAGCATGTTTTCCCATTTAAGGTGACAGCATTTATACACATACATTTCAGTGACTGCATCCCCCACGCCACAAAACTTGGCAAGTTCATCTATGCCTTCTTCTTTGATAACGGTGCTGTCCACATCAAAACAGACAGCCTCTGCTCTCCGGAAGAGTTCTTTTGTCTGTGAAAGTGTTGCCATTGTGCTGGAAAAAGAAAAGTATAGCGTATGAGACACTTAAAAACAAGAAGCAGCATTTCAAAAGGACTTCAAACTGATTGGCATAGATTTCAGGCTACAGATGTCAGGCAATGTTAGGAAGTGATCTGAGGTTAAATCTAATAGTCATTAGCAGGGCCCCGAGTGGAATTTGTTGTTTTATCAAGGGGTCTGTGATTTCGCCCAGCAGCTGCACAATTTCATTGTTTAACTAAGCCCTGTAACGTTATGCAGTGGATGTCTTCTATCCAGTGAAGCAGCAAATACATCCATTGAGTGAAATACCTATGTGCCAATGTTTCTGCATCGACGGAGCAGCTCATCTCACATAAACTCGTCGACGGCCGGTCGCTTGTGACAAAACCGCGTTACATAACTTAAAAGTCTGCGTAAACAAACCATATGAGCGGCCGTTATGTACATCCCCAGTCCGTATTGCGTCACCCCATTGAACCCTATAGAGGACCCCGGGGCGCTGCTGAGCAAGACCCAAAACAAACGCGCTCAAACAAGCCGGTTCTGCTCGTTTTGTGTAATAATAGCTCACTGCTGCAAGCGACTGGCACTGTAATTTTTTTAAATATTACGAATAACCATTAGAGGCTTCCAAGAGCACGTTAACGCTACCTGTCCGGTGCAGTACACTTCGCTTGATTTGACCGCTTCACATACCTTCTGTTCAACTGTCGAGCGTGGGAAACTACTCCCAGCCGCAACACCAGATTAATGTCTTCGAAATAATATTGAAAATGTACACGTTGTTATCTGGTACTTACTGGTAAGGGCTGCGTTGATAAGGCACTAACAGCGGCTTCAGCATTAGCCGACCCTCCAACGGGTTCAATGACGAGGAAGAGAAGCGCTGAATGGTGGACCAATCAGAGGGAAGCTGCTGGAGGACCGCCCACTACCCGTTGGCTCTGTTCTATGATTACATCAACGGTTAATTAACGGCTGATTTATGCTAACTACAGTGAGTTACATTTGATCAGTTATCCTTACAATAACTGTATTGAAGTAGGTTTACTGTGATCAAAGTAGAAGTTTCAGCTCCAACGAAGGGGGTCGACCCCCCATAGACTAGATTCAGGCTTGATTTATAAAGGCTTATTGATTAGGAGCCTGGGTTCCCAGCCAAGGAGTTGGAACAGACTCTTGGTAGGTCTAACTTTATTTGCTGATTCCTCTCCCAATACACAGTTGTTTTTAAATATCTACACTACACTTGGAGATACATCATTTGATCAATCTTTTTTAAATCTTATTCACACAAGATTTTAAAAAGTAATTTTCCAGGATTTCAGTATACTACACAGCCAGTTACATTTATTTATGTTGTATTAGCCTATATGTTTGTACAAAATTTGAACATTATACAGTATATCCTATTAGGAGATTTCTTGCCTGTACTTGAGTACAGCATCGCCCAACTAATTTTATTTTAGAGCAATGAAGTATTCAGTCAGCGCTCACAAGCTGAACTATGAAGGAAATACAGTATAATCTAATTCTAAAAAATCATACTCAAATACAGATGCATCCAAAAGACAAACAATAGTAGGATTTGTCATTCTGTGGTTCTTTATATACAGTCTATGTTTAAATCAAGAAGATAAATGATATTTTTTATGAATTATTTGCAATATTGCAGTATTTAAATTAGTTGTAATACAGTGGTACTATATGTTCAGCATGAATGTTAAGAAACACACACAAAAAGCAGGCAGGATCAATACTAGACAGAGAATAAACAATCCACAAAACTGGGAATTGTTTAGTTTATTTATAGTTTATTTATATAATAGCTTATATTGGAGTGGAGGTTAATCAACTAGCAGGAATATAAAAAAGCAGCAGGTAGAGCTGAATGGAATAGTCCATTGAGATAATACGGTTAAGATGCATAGATTGCAAAATCATTGGGATAATAAAAATATTTTTTTAGCACTGAAAGGAATGTAGGGATCCTACAAATACTGGTGCGACAGAGAGGAAGAGAAGTGCATTAGATAAACAGGTTTAAACAGTACTCTGGTTTTAACGAAGAAACACGCTAATGGCAGATGTGAAACACACGTTTTAATATCCAACCTAAAATTAAAGGGGGCATTGTTCGAAGAAATAATGCTCAGAATATTTTTTCTAGGTCTTGCAGTCCACACTCCAGTCCAGATGGTGGCGGTAGTGCGCGTCAAGCTGTTTTCAACCGGCACAGAATGCTACAAATAGACGTTCAAGAAGAAGAAGACTACGACGACTTATGCTAACTGGTCTATGCTAGTACTCCCTCTGCATTGAGCCTTGTGAATATAAAATGTCGCCCTCAGTCGTCCAGGTTTGCTGTAAAACAGAACCAGAGCTCAAATCGAACAATGAACATTTGAGGCTGCAACTCAACACAGGTAAGTTTTGCTGGCTAGGTTCAGGCTAAGTGTCTTTGGTTGACATCAGGTTTGGGATATGGACATGGAAAGCATGTGGTGCACGTGGTGGTACACCGCACCTGGAAGTCTGTTGGAAATAGTCGTTTAGTTCAGTAGTAATTTAACTGAATTTGCACTATAACACCACGACACCAATACACTTAGTCGCATGGATTGTGATTTGCATGGACAAGGTGTTTCAGTTTGGTCTACAGCTGTAATTAAGCTTTCTGTGAACTGAGTGGTCCAGTGTGTTAGGAAAGTTAAGATGTGCTACAAGGCCTAAAACTTTCACAGTAAATTAAGAGAATCTACTTTCGTGTGCATGAAATATATAGAATTATGCTCTTGTGAACATGTTTGTGTGCCTGTTTGGTGGTGATTGTACAGGATACACTGGAGGAGATGGCCTGGCCTGACCTGACTCATCATGAAGGAGCTCCCATCATGAAGCAGCTCCCATCCTGACACACACAGACCTCCATGTGGCAGAGGTGAGGAGGAGCAGATTTACACCATTTTTTATTTCCGTTCTTATATTGGAAGTTATGAAGCTGTGAAATGGTGCCTATTCCTTGTCAAGTCAACAAAATGAATGACCCGGCAAAGGCACATATGTGTATATGTGTCTATCGTATATGTTCCTTTTGTCAGGATCTCAAGCACAGAATATAGTGGTGGGCTTTGCTGCACATGTTGCATATCCAAGTTAATGTTCATCAGTAATGTGTGAAGTAACGCATACTTAATAATATGTATTTAAATGCATGGCAGAATTCTGTATTACTCTTGAAATAGTAAATGCAGTCAGACACCATGCTAAATTATAGTTTTCACACACTGACTCAACAGGATTAGAGCGCTAATCGTGTGCCTCATTCTTACGTCAGAGTGAATACAGAAACATGTGGCTACCTTGATTATGTGACATTTACATGATTATACCCTACAATACTACTGTCATTGTCTACTTGTATTAGTCATACAATGGTATTCATTTAGATTTATTTTAATCACAGACAGCAACACAAGTCCACTTTATAAACAGTTGAAAACAGAAAATATTTGTATTGATGAAGCTGTTTCCACTGTGTGATATTTATTCAAATTACCAAAAGAATTGTTGTTCAGCTCTACAGTCTTACTCCCTTCGAAACTAATTTCTTGTTTGAGAATACACCAGCTCAGTAATATATATCAGCAGACAAATTCATCTCATAGCTTCTATTATACCTTTTGTTTTTTTTGTTTTTTTCTCCAGCATTTGTGGAAATGTGTATTTATGGAGAAGTGCGGTAATGCAGGCTCGGTCACACTGCTGGTCATCCCACACTGGCCCAAATAAACAGGGTTGCTGCGACTGACTCCAGACCGAGAAGAAGAGGCCTGAGGACGGTATGTTTGTACACACAGTTACGTAATGCCATGCATCATAATTACTATTCCTAGCACTGAAGTTCCCACTGAGGCATGGCAGAATTCTGTTCCAGCTGCTCTGTGGTGGATACAGTCAGACACCATGCAAAAGCCTCGTCTCATTTCTGCCAAATGACTGGATGAATGCTTCCCTCAGCCTCATCCAACCGTACAGGAATGAGTACAATGGTACACTTGGAAAGTGAAGATGCTGCTCTGCCAGCATTCCTGTTTGGTTTTATATACAGTTTTTTTTTGTTTTTTTTTTTTGTTTGTTTTTCTGCAGGTTGGCCAGTGGATGTTTCTGAAGCAGGAACGAATTGTCACTCTTGGTGATGTGAATGTACCTTACTCTTCTGTTTACAATGAACCTGTAACTGTGTTCAAAATGGATCTTGCGTATTAGCTTTCTACATTAGGCTTAAAGTTGTTGGACAAAGACACAGAAAAACGCAGTCCAGATATCTTAAAATTCAAAAGCATCACAAAGTTGACACCTTTCCAATAACAAGACTTGGATTTTAAATTAAATGCACATTTTAATAAATAAATCCATAGCATACATTTTAAAGTGCTATAATCTTCAATTGAAGCTTTTTCCAGTACAGTAAGTATTTCAGTATATCCTGCATAATGATCAAATGGTACACAAATATGAAAGTCCATGCCATTTCAAGTATGCAGGTTCACTTTCACAATAGCTAAATTATGTTATTTCCACAAGTTTTGCTTTGGCTGCTAAGCCAAGGCTTCACAGTTCTGACAAAACAGATGTTGGTAAGGAAAAGAGTAACATATTGCTGCAGGGCATCACCTATACGACCAGAAACTGATTCTGAACACGGTCATTTAAATTTGAAGTCTATATTCTAATCTTGATCAAAACATACACATTTGTTTATATTTCATACAGTAAAAGATGAGGTGGAAGGCTTGTGTCCACGTCAGATATGGAGATTGTTGCATAGTGTTACAAATGGTGTTAATAGGGTGGCTGCTGGCTACATTTGCTTTAAACAGGCATCAAAGTAAGAATAACTACATTTTCAGAGGATATACAGTTGAGAATGGGTTCATTTGAAATTAACTATTTTCTCCAAAAGGTCATTTTACCAGTAAATCTGTTATTTTTACAGTGATTTAAATTACATTTAGGACAGAAAGCAAGTAAAGTGTTGAACAGTGGCATTGTTGCAGATGTCTTGTCAGCTACACTTGGCAGCTCTTGAGGTAAATCAATCCCACTGTAATAACCAGTGTATGCCAAAATATGCTCTCCACAATAAAAATGTAACGTAAATTAACCTTGTCTGGTAGTAGTCGCTTATGTTTTACCGGTTCAGTTCTTTTACACAACAGAGAAGAATAGGAGAGTATCCCCACTGAGCTCCAGTGGATCTGTCCTGAGGAACAAGTTACCAGATGTGGTGGACCGGCTCGCCAATCTCAGCGGCCATCGACAGCAGGATGGCCTTGGGAGTGTTCTCGAAAAGTGCTGCTCTGTTCTGAGTTTGGCCCTTCTTCACCCAGTGGCCGTACATCTTGAATGCACATGCGTCAACGAGCTTGCGGATGGGCTTGACGGCGTATGGGTCACTCTTGATGACCTCCTTGGTGACGGGCTTGGCACGGCGGTAGTTGCAGTAGATTCTCATTGTGGCGAGAACAGTCATGCAAATTACCTGAAGGAGAAAGTTTAGGAGAAGTTTACTGGTGTCTGGGAGTATTGAGGGTACATTAAATGGTGGGAAAGTGTAATAATGGTTTGGCACATTAAAGAAATGACAAAATTAAATAAGACACTAGGAGATATCTAATCAAGTTAATAAATACAGGACATGGATGTTTATAAATGAACCAATAAACTGTAAAGTAATTTTGGGAAAATATTTAAACTTAACTGAAAGATTTTTTTCCTTCATTTTAAGATTAATGACAAACTCTCTAATAAACAGTGACAACAGGCCATTTGATAGTTTGATGTAGGTAATCTGTCATAGTGAACATTTCTTCGTGTTTATTTTAATGAAAGTTTCCAGTCATTGTGTGGTATTGCAGCTATATGCTTTTGAAAGCTGTCCTTGCTGGTGTGTTCAAGGACACTCCAATATGTGACATTGGAGCACCGTCTCTCAAAGATCATTAAGATTTGTTTCCAGTGAGGCCATCTATGTTTGCCTTTAGTTTGTCTTACGGGCATGGGCATTATGAAATGGACATGTTTGACACTTAGGAAGTAAATGTAAACATTTATGTTTGCTGTCATGTGAATGTAACTGAGAATCTTTTACATCTCACCTTGAAGCGTCTGTATGGACTGAACTGTCGCACTTCATCCACCACATATTGTGAAAAGAACGAGTGGTTGAGAACATCGGTAGCTGTGAATCGCTGCTTCGGGTCAACCACTAGCATCCGAGAGATCTGAGGACACCACATGGAGAGTTTTATTCATTCTTGTGCGATTAAAACCCTCAAATATTGACGTCAAAGTGAAATCTATACAACCATCAATCCAGGTTGAAAAGGGACAAGCTGTCTTTGATTATTTCATCCTTTTATTTTTACACAACTAGCATAAGTCGAGGTGAAAAACAGCCTACCAAATCTTTAACGGTGTCTGAGCGGTCTTCCCATTCTGGAGACGAGAAGTCGTAGCTCCCGGCCAAGATCATACGCAGCATCAGCATCTGTTTCCTGTGCCAGAAGGGCGGAGAGCCTGCAAGCAGTGTGTACATGATCACCCCTGAACTCCAACTGCAGGCATGAACCAGAGGAAAATCAAGCTTACAAAGTGTGTTAACAGTGTGTGCATTCATTATCCTAATAATAACCTGGGAAGTGTGTAAACCAAGTCATATATAAGATAACACGAGTTTTCATTGTACATAAGTTTACAGACACAATAGATCACATGACTACATACAGTGAATTGAAAATGGTTTTCACATTGCTGCAGAATTTGTACATTGGCATTCTTTCTACTGTGTCGTGTGATTTTTGTCTCTGCACACTCACATGTCGACAGCAGCACCATAACCTGCGTGTCCTGCCTCCATGGAGCACTCGATGATTTCAGGAGCGAGGTAACCAGGGGTCCCACACACCTCTGCAGTACAGACACGTCAGACTTGTGAACTTTCAGAACCCACGTTTATAAAGCTTTGATTGATGATTCACCTTACTATACATTTACATTATGTGTTGCATGGTTACTGTACATATGCATGCACACCGTGCTGCAATAGATCTACAGCCTAATGGAAGCACAAAACTATATGATGACGTACAGTCATATTGGACATTTGACTTGTCAGTTCCCGCTGCCAGTGAACCGATGCTTTCTGAGAAGTCTATTAAAGGTCAGTGTACTGTGAGTGTCTGGGACTACAGCAAATAGATCTGAGTGTCCTGTTGCATCTTAACCTTTGTAAGAGCAGCTAAGAGAGATGGGAGCATGTTGTGCAACCAGACCCAGATTCTCCACCAAACCGCCAGCAGCTGCTATAACTGCACTGAAGGTTTTAAACATAGTAACTTTATCAGAGCAGGACACTTATATGCTGGGGTAGGAGTTTCTGCTGTGTTCATGTTTAGTTGTTGATCAACCCCTGTTATTGTTAAAGGCTTTAAATCTTTCAGTGAGCGGTTTAGGTCATGTTTGGACCATCCAGATGCAAACTTGTCATTCTGAAATGACAGAAAAATATTGTAATAATGCTTTCACAGACCTTTGAGCTTCTGTCCCGGCTTCGTTTGCACAGCAAAGCCGAAGTCAGTCAGTTTGATGTTCATCTCGTCGTCTAAAAGGATGTTCTCAGGCTTCAGGTCTCGGTGGACGATGTTCTGGCTGTGGAGATACTGGACCACTTCCAGCAGAGCACGCATGATCTTCCTAAAACCAACACACACCAAACTCTTATGGTCTTTAAAAAATTTGGATAATTCATCACTTTCGTCTTTGTAAATAGTCAAATAGTGAAATAACACGCTCACTGACCTGGTTTCCTTCTCACTCAGAGTAACTTTCTCTGTGAGGTAGTCAAAAAGTTCACCCCTCTTCATCCTGAGCGAGACAAAATCAAACGTAGGTGTGAACTTCTGTTTACCGACACATTTAAAACTCATTCATGTAAAACTTCAGATTTGACACTTACAGGTCAAAAACCAGGAAGAAGAAGGCTTTGGACTCGTAGCAGTCTTTGAGCTGTACTAGAGAGGAGAGAGAGACATTTGAGATACATTCAGTATTTAATGAAGACAGACAAAACAAAGAATGGATCACACTGGGACATGGTGTAAGACGCTGTGAGTTTTCTAAGACTATTATCATTAAAACTAAGTTGAACTGTTTTTAAAACAGCTGCCAATGCACACAGTTAAAATTTATATCTGTCGGGGTGAATGTGCTTACTGATGTTGTCCTGTCCGCAGACTTTCTTCAGGATGTCGATCTCCTTCACCGTCGCCTCTCTGATCTCCTCGATCTCCTGCGGGGTCATTTTGTCCGAGGGGGTGATGTCGATGATCTTCACCGCATACTCCTGAGACGTCCGTTTGTCGACGCAGCGACGCACCACGCTGCTCACTCCCCTGGGGAAGAGAAAGTAAACACATCAGCCTTGTCATCTACAGCTTTGTCAGGTTACTTATTTCTTTGCGCAGCTGGACTCAAAGAAAACATGTTTGTGTGCTTCAGTCAGAAATTGTGGCAACAAACTGAAAGTTTCTCTGACTAACTGTTGGATGTAATGTTCAATACTCATTTCATCATACATGTTTTTCCATGTTTATCCTTTATACTACACTGAATACTACTCTAATCTAACCTGTTGAAGTGTAGCCTCATCAAACATCATTCACTTCAAGGATCATGGCCTGAGCGTAAAGTCAGAGACTGTGAAATGAAATCCATTTAGTGGACACTAAACTGACTCTCCGTCCCCCGTTTGAGAAGCTGACTGAGCCGTGTGAAGAGTACTAGAGCAGCTGAACACATTGTCCACATCCTGTGACCCCGTGACCTGCATGTGAGAACGGGAGTGAAATTACATAATCTTACAGGATGCGTCCAATCCCGGGCAGCTCTCAACACTAAACCTTTGTCCAAAACACACTCAAGTTAATGAATGCAGCGTCCTCGAACATTATGTACTTATGTAACAGCACCGCCGTCTGACAGATGGAGGGGAATGACAATTAGAAAGAAAGCTCTGGCGCTGCCAACATTTCTCAGGGACTTCTGGGAAACCAGTCAGCTTGTCTGTATACTCTGCACACACAGACAGTGATAGTCTCGATCAAATAAACATTACAAATTTTAAAAATGTGTGCTTTGTAACCATGCTAACCAAAGATAACATTCAACATTTTGGCTTGTAGTTTGATATTTTTGGGAAATATTCATTTTCTTGCCAAGAGTTAGATAAGAAGATTGATACCACATTCATGTTGTCTGTCTGTTAAATATGAAGCTATAGCCAGCAGCTGCTTAGCTTAGCTTAGCACAAAGACTGGGAACAGGGGGAAACAGCTAGCCTGGCTCTGTCCAAAGGTAACAAAATACGACTTTCTGGATACTCTCTCTGGTCTTTGTACGGATTAAACAAACTTGACATAACGTGTTAGTTAGAGAGCTTTAGAGATGCTGGTATGTCGAAGTATTCCTTTAAAGTGAAGCAACAAAGTACCTTTAAAGGTCAATGTCTACTGGATGTGATTCATTCAAAGAAAACAGGGATTTTTTTAAAATTTTGCTTTACTTGAATCATTTTAGAGTCCCAAAGAATAAGAAATAAAATTGTCCAGTAAACAAACAAAACAAAAAAAGACTCCTCAGATTTAGCTTGCAACACCATGTGGGGGTCCTGACCCACAGGTTGGGAACCCCTGCTGTAGGCTAATCTAAGACTTCATAAACATACCTTCCCAGAATCTCCTTGGGTTCATACTTGTCGTAGAACTCCTGGGCTCCCACCCAGTCAGGGATCTCCTCTTCTTTGGTCATGATGGCTGTGACGCTGGTTCACCACTGCTGCTGCACAGCTGCTCTCCTCTCACAGCTCACAAGAGGTCGCTAAAAGACACAACAAAGCTTTTTATCTCAGTTGGCAAACTAATAAAAGTACTCATTATGCAGCAGGAGGAGCCCTGTCAGTGTTTATATTGTTATATATTATGTTAATTGATCATCATTGCTGATGTATTAATGTGTAAGCGGCACTTTAATGTTGCAGCAGGTCATGTTGAGTTAACTACTGAGCTGAAATCATTAGTTGATTAGTCAGTTTGACAGAAAATTAATCAGCAACTCTGTTGGCAGAAATTCCAAACATTTGCTGGTTGCAGCTTCTCAAATGTGAGGATTTGCTGCTCTTTTTTATATTTATATGGTTGTAAATGGAATATTTTTGGGTTTTGAACAAAACAAGCAATTTGAAGATGAGAAATTGTGAGCAGTTTTTGAAATTATTGTTTGACATTTCATAGACGAATAATCAGTTTTTGAGAAAATAAACAGCATTGATAATGAAAATAATCACTAATTGCTGCCCTAACTGCTACTACTTTATATACTGTTGGTTAGATTAATCTAACAATACAAGTCCCATGTAAAATCTTAATCTGCAAAGTAATTAGTAACTGTAAACATATATAGTGGAGTAAAAAGTACAAGATTTTCATCTGTAATGTAGTGCAGTAGAAGCATAAAGGAGCATAAAATTAAAGTAATCAAGTACAGTATGTCTCAAAATTGTACTTGAATACAGTACTCAGGTACATGTCTAGTTACTGTATATTCCACCACTGTTGGTATGTTAATGTTTTTCAACTCTGTAACCATCTCCAAGGTGGTGCCACTGCAGCTAATGATAACAGAGCAGTTTACTCTCAGTTCACACTGTAATATGTATTATCGACATTGTACTGCTTCATTTCCATTGGAAAACACCGTCACATGACAGAGCTCTGGTCTGTCTGAATATTTATACGCTCATTGTGCAGCTAAACAGCCTGCCTGATAGTAAAATCAAACAAATGCAATGACTGATTTCATGCTCATTTCACCTTATTCTTCAAATGAAACGTTTGAGGCTTTCAAGACGTATAGTTAAGAGATTCTGTTACCTGGTGTAGATAGACGCCTTTATCAGTATGGGTGGCGCTGTCACTTTAACAGGGGTTTGTAAAATTACAGCAAGAAGCTCGACTAAGGTCAGCTCAGTCTCACGCATGCTGCTTGTAACTGGATCTAATAAGCGAACAAACTAAAAGTTATCGTCCCAGACTTAATGTCATACCCGACATGTCACTGGGTGTAGTCCAATAAAGCAACATGCCGCACCGTGTGAACTAGATCTCCCCCTCATCCCCTCACTATTCGACCTTTTGCGGGCTCCAATATTATAATACATTAAAGAAAACAGCGCTCCGTCACTCACCGTGTCCCGTGCTGCTCAATCCCCGTTATAAAGGGTGTCGATCATTATTATTACTCAGTCTGTTCACCAAAGAGGTCCAGTCAAACCCCGGTGCTGCAGCGGCTTTGTGAGGCCTCTGCCATCGCAAAGGGTGAGCTTTTAATGTCAGATGCCAAAAATAACACCCCGCAGCTCCTGTCCTCGCCGTGAGACAGCTCAGAGAGGAGGGCCGTCCTACATTACTTCACATCAAACACTCAACTCGTGGATTTGCACCGAGGCTGGAGTGACATGACAGGTGCTGGACCCCTGTAGTATCCCTGCTCTGTGGCTGTTCAGTTCTAATTAAAGACACTGAACGTAAATATAGAAATGTTTCTTCAAGAGTACAGTGTAACAATGTGGTCCATCTGAGCAGGCAGTGAAATAAACCATCACAGTGTTTTTATCACTCAAGTGCTTTATTATTTTTGAAACCTAAACTTGTTCTGTAGTTTGTTCGCAACATCCATTATCCAGACTGGTGCTTTATCATGATCTACAAATGCGGGCCATATTGTGATACATATATTTGGGGAAAACTTTAAATGAAAAGCACTGGAACTACAGAAAAACAACTGAAATCAAGTCAAAGCATGCAACACCAAAATATATAAACATTATTTATACAACTATTATTACAAACTCTGCAGCACTGTCCTGAGAAATTAACAATGATGTAGTCTGATGATAATCAGCTGTCAAGATAAAGCATGTTTATTGATTTATCGTTGCTTATTACAGTTTGTGCGCGCTCACGCTCCAGGTTTTTGTCTCAGTCTCATGACAGACCTGTGGAGAAAAGAAATGTTTAATTACAGGAATTTTCATACGTCCCATCATTTATAATATTTATTTGGCATATTTAAATATCCTACAGTACAAGACAAAAAGGGTTAGCTGGTTATACCAGACATTTAAAGCCTTTAGAGCTACTCCATCTTATGGTCACACTGGGTACTGCAACACATCAGAGCAATGATGCTTAATGCAAAGCAATTTGGCTATGACGTCTGGATGACTAAGTGCTTATGCAAAGCGTCCTTACTGGACAGAAAAAGTACAGCAAACAATACGACCTCAGACACAATGGATTGATTTGATATAAATTAAGAAAAAAAAATTACAAAACACAAAAAAAGAAATTATAATGATACTATGACATTAGTGGGCCGAGATCGTACTGTAGGATGGACAGACACTCCTATCAACAAGCTGTAGATTCTAATGTAACTTAATTTCACACAAATGGCCATGACATGTTTCCAGTGTTACACTTTTCACTCACCATTAGCAAACTTGCACTGTTTGAGCACCTCACTGAAGCCCTCGCAGAGTTTGAAGTCACTCTGGTTTTGGGCACAATCGATGAACTGTTTGAGCTCATAGGAGCAGGCCTGCTGCTGCTGAGGGGCCTCCTGCTGGTACATGGACTGGGGCTGCTGCTGGTACGGCTGGGCCTGGTACGGCTCCTGAAAGACACATGACGGGATCCTTCACACGTCTACTGTACATATGGTATTTTAAGAGCAAGTTCATGTAACTGATGAGGAACAGCTGCAGGTGTACAATGAACAGATTTTACTGTGTCAACACTATTTGTTTCAATCTGTAACACGATGAAAAGTGACATGTTCCGTCAATACTACAAAAACATTTCCACACATCCATCCATAAAATGTTGAAACACAGTGATATGTCATGCAAGTGTCAAAATGTCTCACATGCCAAGATATATTACATATGGTTAAGCTTTATACAATTCCCTTGAGATTTTTTATTAAAGACAGGCAAGCAAGAGAGCACAGTGAAATCAGTCAGCACACAAATACCTTAATACCTACTGTGGATAATAAACCCAGGTAAAAGTATGACTAATCTGCCCTGAAGCTATTCCAGTCCTATGACCAGCTAAACCACAGTTCATTTACCTGGTATGTGACGTCAGGTCTGGCAGGCTCTGAGTTTCCTCCACTGAAGGATCCGGTCATAGCATGGCCGATGGTGTGTCCTACTGCAGAGCCCACTGCCACTCCAGCGGCTGTAGTTGCCATCTGGGCAAACATACCAGGCTGCCTGGGTGCTGCAGCTGGAGCGCCCACAGCAGATGGAGGAGCCTGCATTGGAGCTGGGGCATAGGAGCGAGGAGGTGCAGCCCTGGCCATAGGTGGTGGTGATGGTGGAGCCCGGCTGTAAAAAGAAAGTCATTTAAAAAGCACAATCAACAAATGACACTACCTGTATGTGCTGGTATCAGTTTTTCCAAATTTGTTTGTGTTCTAGCTTTCTTACTCAAGACGCAAGTCTGACTATGTTAACTGTTAATGCTGAGGTTCAATTGGCCCAAAAACATCTTTCTCAAGTCTTGAGAAAAGAAGGTGCTGCATGCTTTGGGCTTTCTGTCTTTAGACCATCATCGGGGCAAGCATTTGACGACGGGAAACCTCTGAACTTAAATTATATACATATATAAAAAGAACACATCTATGCACTACATGAATCTTATGCAAAGAATATTCAAAAAGTATGTAGGTGTTAACTAGTCGCTATATCCCTGAGCTCTTAATTTAGTTGCAGGTTAATGGGAACCTGATCCTAGCTGACTGTAGTTTGATCTAAGTCCACACTGTTTTAAAATATTGATTCTATTAATTAATTAATGCTGTGATGCAACAGAACAGATAACGTTGACGTTAAAAGACCATGATGGAGATTAGCCTATACACTGTGACCTTCATTACTTTTATCAATGACTTTTGACCAAACTGCCGTTTCCTGGTGCAACAGGAAGACATACAGATGTACAAATATAATCATTACAAGTTAGTTCTAGCTGCTAATCATTGGTAATTTCCCTGATTAGCACTAGCTAACACACGTAACTGTAAGGCTAGCTAACAGCTACCTACACTTGCTAGCAGCTACATTAGCCTACAAACCATTCTCATAATCTGTTACGTTTTAACAATCTTAAACAAGTGGCATTAAATTTTACCTGGCTGGAGGAGCCATCCTGGATGTCCGGCTTCTGCTTCCTCTTGGCATTTTTAAATTGTTCGTATATTTGTGAGTTTACTGGCTGATAAAAACAGACACGACACTAAGTAGTCATCACACTCGTTCGCAGTGTCGACCTTTGGCTAGTCGGGAACTTTCTGTGTGTTACATCATTTGTCTCACGGGTAACTTCCGGTATGACAGACACAACAGGGACGCTTCTACTTATAAACAACTTAAATATATATTATGTATATAATTCCCCCTGCGTTTTACCGGAAATTACAATAAAACAATAATTAAAAAAAAAAGGCAATGCTTTTGTGTGCTTCACAAAATGTGTCCTATGGGCGCAAATAGACCAGCGACACTGTGCCTGTGACACATAATGAGGATCCACTTCCTCATACTGCAATGTTGCAATGTCTCTCTGTCTGCAGGACAGATGTACCCCATTATAACTGCTAATAAATAAATCCAGTAAAATGAAGCACCCATTCCTTTCAGCGTCTCTCATCGGGCTGTCTATCAGACACAAAATATGTACCTCCCAGACCTGCAAACTCACAAGAGGTGAAAAAGGTGACATGTTTGTAAAATCAACCCCTGGGGCGTGGGGGTCTGGGGGCATCCTCCCCCTGAAGATCTTTTTGTGATTTTAACATGTAAACTGCGTCTTCCTCTTTAAGCTCTCTCATTCTGAAAACAACTGTCTAGAGATATTATCATTATTATGGCTTCATGGTCTCCTTTTTCATGATCATAAGTTTGTTGAAGCTAACCCCAACTGCACATCCGTCAAGGTTAAATGATCCGCCAGAGCCTGTGTTTCCTTACGTTTTAATTTCCCTCGTAAATTACAATGATGGATATTTAAATCGGCCAGTTTGCAGATATGTAGTCCCCCAGTTTGAAGCAGGAAAGCTGAATACAATCAAATCCAACTAAACCAATGGGTTTATCTGGTGTTCTGTAAAAACAGTGAATGAGATTATCATTTATTTTTGTTTTCCCACTAAAATGAGTTACATATTAAATGGTAATTGGTAATTAAACAGTGATTGCTCCAGCTGTTTTAAGCATAAAAGCATGACCAACATTACATTACACAATATAACAATACAGTTCTGTGATTAATAGGTTTATTCTTTAGTAAGCAATCCTATGCATAGTGTGGAAAGCCAACACACAAAAAAAAGTATTATTTTTCTGTTATATTCTTTCACATCAACAAAAATATCTGGTCATATACCAGTACATTATAGCAATTACTTTTTTTGAAATGTACACAGGTATAATTATATATAATTATAAATTATATAGCTATAAAATTATATCATATGTAGCATTCCACAGCCATAATCTATTTCATAATAAGGATTTAAACAAAGAAAAATGATAAAGAAAAAATATATCACTTAATCCTCAAATCAAGCAGCAAGTCTAAAGATAAAGACATGTTACTCTCTTTTCCCACGCTTCTTTTTATCTGAAAATCTACGGCGTTGATGGTGTCCACTTCCTCCTCGGCTTCCTTTCGCTCTTCGATCTTCCCATGCTGGCATAGGTGGCTCAATTTCCCCTGGTCGTCCTCCTCTGTCTGGTACACTGCCCATCAGCGCCTAGTAAGACCAAAGAAAAATTAGAAACCATCTGAACTCTGAGCTAGAGATGTCTTCATTCAGAATCACAGGAGGGTTATAACTGTTTACGGTTGTACCTTATAGATGGCGGTGCTTTGTCCAGTCTTGATTGGCTCAATGAAAGACTGATCCTCTCTGGCAGCAATCAGAAGAGACGGGGAAACTCGGGAGGAGCCGGTGAGGGAGGAAAGAGGAGGTACTGAGGCCAGTGCTTCACTGCGCTCCTGTAAAGAAAGGACTGATTGAACTGGGATGTTTGTTGTTGTCATGACGCACAGTGATGCTTCTGTTGTGTCCCCAGATAACCTGCTGCAGCAGGAGATATATTTTGACCAGAGCTGAAACGAGTAGTGGACTAGTCAATTGACAGAAAAGCTGTCAGCAGCCATTTTAATAATTGATTAATCTGTTAAGTCATTTTTCGACAGTCTATAAATAGCTGTCAAATGTGAATCCAGTGTTCCTATTATACTAATTTATTTTTACTAACTCTTGTTTTTGTAACTCTTGTTTATGATCTTTCATATTTTCCTGAATCACTATCATTGAATTTGTTGTCCAGTACTGTTTTGATAGTTTCACAACTGCTTCCTGTAAAAACCTCAAACTCCTTGTCTTCAACCTTTATTGGAAGTGTGTTTATCTCACTGCATAGCTGTGCACCTTTTACGCACAGTGAGGGCAGAAGACACTGAATAAAACCCAACTAACAACCAAGTTATCCACTTTGGTATGACTGTTTTTAAAGTGATGCAGTGATTTAACATGCCTACCTCTTGTTTTTCTCCCCATGCAAATGACTCCAGCGTAACCTGGAAGCGTTTGATCATCATCTGTCGCCGACACTGATAATCTTTTGACAAAACTTGATTGATCTTTTTAACTTGCATCTGAGAAACAGACAGGAAAAAAAGGTTGAAATGCTCATGTTATAGTTATCATATACTGTATGATGTATAATGAACTGCTCTGGCAACATACCCACTGCTCTGAGCTGAGGCTGGTGTTAAGAAGCGGGTTTGTCATGCCTCCACATGGTAGACGAGCAACTCTCGACTCCACCTGCAAGAAAATAACATTTAAAAAATCCTGTCAGTGCTTTTCAGTTTGTAGTCATGACTTATACATAGCTCAGTCTCTCTTATATCAGACTTACCTCACTCCAGACATCTCTAAATTCAGAGGAGATGTCCATGTCGAGGGCATGCAGCAGTAACATCCATTCGGCCTGCATCTCCGCCTTCCTTTTGTATTTGTCAGAAACATCGTCTTCATATTCCTGACAAAACTCAGCGAGTTCATGGCTGTGATCTTCAAGTCGCTGCTCTTTTTCAGACTCCTCTCCTGTTGTCCTTTCCTCAGAATGCAATTCTTTATGCTTGATTATGCTAGCTGCTTGCAATTCTGATACAAGGAATTCTAAAAGGATTGAACAATAATACTTAGACGACACACACTTCATTTAAAAAGTTGGGCAGGATGATCTGTTATTACCTTTAACACACAACTTTACAACAGACCCCAGTAGACTCCTATTATTTCTCACCAGTGACTTCATTGAGGATGGACGGCTCCAGCACCTCTGAGGTCAGCACAGTGAGGGGACAGAATATGCTTGACAGTAAGTTTCTCAGCTCCCCCACCAGCAAGACATCACCTGTCCTGTTTGAGTCTTTAAAAAAAAAAAAGAAGGAAAGACAAGGCAATTTATTCATAAAGCACATTTTGTTACAAGTAAACTCAATGTGCTTTATATTAAAATGCATGCAGCAACAAGTACAGAAGAATGCCATAAATAATATACAAGAATCTTTCTGTTTAGTGTTTTTTTAATGTCTTATAGGTTATAATATAGTACATGGCACCCTTCACTTTCATTCATGCATTGTACCACCTTTTGTAATTTGCATCTCCCTTTGTTCTACATGTATATATATATATTTTTAGGGATCCTTATCAAAAAATGTGTTTATGAAAAAAAAGCAACAACAGAAATTACTATCAGCTGATATATCATTATCAGTTTCAGCTTTCAGCTTTAAAAACCCTTAATCAGCGGGGCTAAATATATATGTATTCATTTATTTCACTATTTATACTGAGCATTTTTGCCACGTAAACTTTCTTCGGGATGAATGAAGGTCTTAATAGAAGAAAAAAATACAAAAACACCCCCCAGACATAAACAACACACAGTAATTAATTATAACCCTGAGAAACAGAAAGGTTTACAGTTTGATTTTAGATGTGGACAAAGTTGTAACAGATCTGAGGTCATCATGAAGTTTATTTAATAAACATGATAACTAAAAACAAACTAACCAGATGATATTATTGGACATTATTCTACTGTATGTGCAGACAGGACTGTAGTTTACTGCATCAAACACCACAGAGAGCACTCTGCGCAGCAGGCAGAGGTTTATAATAAAAACCTTGTAGCTCTGGACAGAGAGTCCTCAGCTCTGCAGTCAGCCAGCTGAGCAGCGGACAGGGAAGTTCATCACATTTACACCGTGTGAGGCAGGAACTGCCCGGGTACCTGACCAGGAAATAAAGGCGACAGGTGAAATTACCTGCCGAAGGTCGGCAAGGGTCCGGATATACTGGAAAGACCATATTATTGATACTAAATTAAAAATGTAGCTAGATTCTGACAATTAAGTGCTTATAAATCACAGGTAGCTAGCTAACTTGTATCCAAAAGTAACGTTAGCATTAGCTTTAAATGTGTTGCTATAACAACGTGACTACGCAAGGTGACCACGCATTAAACAACAAAGCCTTACTTACCCTAAAGCTTTAATCGCTGAAACTGTCCCTGCCCTCCTCTCCATTGGCACTATAATGGTAAACAACTAATTTATGTTACACTAAGTCAGCTCTACCCAACTAATCGAAGTTCAAGCGTGTAATCAAACTGTACTTCCTCCCTTTACAGTGAATTTAATGGTTGGTCACATGCCGCCACCTGCTGGCCGGAGTGTGCACAGGCACAACAATACCCGAGGTGTAAGAAGTAGATGTTGCAGTAAAAGTAGCAAGATAACAGTGTAGAAGTACTCTGTTACGTAAAGTAACTCTGTTACAAGTAAAAGTCATGCATTCCAAATTGTACTCATGTAAAAGTACAAAAATATTGGCATCAATATATACTTAAGTACTCATTTTGTAAAATGGCCCATTTCAGAATGATGTACAGTAACCTATATTACTGACTGCGTTAATGTGTACATCACTTTAATGTTAAAGCTGGTAAAGGTGGGGCTAATTTTAACTACAAGCCGGGTAGCTTTTACAAAAAGTAAAACAATTTATAATATTATATAAACTAAATAATAAAATTACAAAAAACAATAAAATAATATGTGGAAAAATTATAAAAATGAGAGGAAATATGTGATACTGATATAACATGTTTAACAGTTTCAATCCAAATTGAGTAGAACAAATCAGTCTTGAAAAATATAAAGTGATGTATTTTACAGTGTTGTCCAGTAGGAGCCACTAGATGCCTGTCATGGACTGATGATATGTTAACTAATGATAAAATAACACTTAAATTGGCATTACTAATTAGCCTTCAAAGGTGGAAAGTAAATCTAAGTACATTTACCCAAGTGTTGCAAGTAAATGCTATTTTCAGGTATTTGTACGACTTGAGTATTTCCATTTTATGCTAATAAATACTTACACTCTACATTTCAGAGGGAACTATATACATTTATTTGACAGCTTTAGTTACTAGTATACAATTACAGTTGAAATTCATCTTTTGTGAGAGTCTTTTGCCAAATGTCTAATACAACTGTCCCTTCCTCTGATGTGTGACTGTATGAAAGCACATGAATATGTTGTTATGGTTTATTCTAAAAGGTCTCCTCTCCTCTGGGTGCACACGTGTTCCTGTTGACCTTCACTACAGACGGTATGTTCGTCACGCTCGCAGCACAAGCCCCTCCATCAGCATCCTATAAACTGAACAGGAACAATGAAGACAGTGGCAGTGGACATCAAGGCTGAGCCTCCTGCGTTTGCTTGGTCCTTGCTGCCATATGTACAGAAGCTGTGCCCCCACTGATAACAAAAGCCTCACCATGCGTCAGGATGCTTCGTCTTTTATTCCCCTGACACTGCCCCCCTGCTCCATGAAACTTTGTGTGGGGGGGGGGCTGAACTTTGACCTCTGGCAAGCAGCCAGACAAAGCAGGCAGACACTCCCCTCAGCTCAGCAGTCCTGATCATGCAGGGTGGACTTGTTGAGCACTTGTTGGGTGGACGAATGACTGAAACGGTGGTCTCCTGTAAGGAACAGGGAGACCCATTCACAGTCATTCACTGGCATACTTCAAAATAGCATACCAATATCATATCAATATATGAGTGACATTTCTTCCAAATGTATTTTGGGCACCCAAAACATTTTTTGGTTATATGTGCAGTGCATATTTTTCTTGTTAGACACGTTTTATTGGAGTGTTTTGTACAGTGAAGGGTTGAGTATGGGTATATATTCTCTATCATGGTACATGACATTTTATTATACAAAATTAATATATTTATATTTATATATTTTAAATTTTATAATTTTCTGGAAAATCCATTGAGAAAATGTTAATGGATGAAATAGCCAGACAGGAATGTCTGTTTTTGGCCAATCCAGCAAATTAAATACTGATAAATCAAGGTACTTATTTACACTGATGAAAAATCCTATAAAAATCCAATATTGTCATGAAACAGTTATTCTCACTCTCTGACGGTAGACAAATCGATATCGTCTCACTGTGCGTATCCTCATATCGCTCACCCCGAATGTCAGGTGGTAACAAAATGGGTGCGCTTTGTTTTTAATAAGAAGTGCATAGAGAACATATAGACATATGAATAAGCAACAGTACAGTGAAGCTGTAAAACGATGCCAGGGAAGCATGGGATGTTGAAATAAATAGTAAAATGTTTTGGTATGATGTACTGAGGTGAAAATGAAAACTGAGCTGCATCATAACAAGATACAGTCATGCTTGTACGGTGTGGGACTGATGTGATACAGTCATATAGAAAAACTCACAATGATATTAATGATAGCCTGCCGCGGGACATGAGGACAGAAAGAGAGAGATAGGTAATAATTTAAATTCATAGAGGTAAGGATAACTAGTTAAATCAGACTCAGGCTCAGGCTCATCCCTATGCAATATAACACAGCAGTCATATATTAAATAGTCAATAAAACCTCTAATTTTACTTTATTCTTCTTCTAACAGCTTGAGTAAAGTAGTATTTATTGCATTTAATGACATCATACATGTGTTTCTATATGCTTTGCGGTCACTCTGTGTAAGTTTCCACTATGAAACGAGGACAGGTGTCAGCGTGGCTGTTGACAGTGGGATGGGAACAGTTGCTCAGGTGACTGAAGGAAACTCCCCCTGGAGACAGACAGTCATGTGCTGCTGACAGACTGAGCAGCCTACTTTCACTGCGGAACTCAAACCTCCAGCTTCAGCCGCGCAGAGAGCACTCAGGTGTTATGGATGGACAAGTTATCCACACATGTATGCCACTGTTTCAGCGTGTTTTTGTGTCTTTGCTTTAAAAAACCAACAACAACAACAACTTATTTATTCATCCAGGAGGTGTGTGTTTGAATTAACTCTCGGTTATGGATCGACTGGATGAATGGAGCTTCAAGTCCAAGAAAATGGACCTGCAGGATGATTTCTACTTCGACTACGCAGCGGAGGAAATAACAGATTATCAAGACCCCAATGAACTTCTGGCTGCTTTGAAACAAAAGGAGGAAGAGGTTATTTTGGCAGCCCAGCTGGGAAACGCATTGCTCCTGGAAAACCGTCAGCTGAAAGATCAGAGCGACAAACTTCATGAACAATACGCAGACAAGCTGGAGGTAAGACCAATGTGCTTTTATTTTACAGAGGACCTTAAATAAATAGTGTATAATGAAAGGTTTAAGATGAAATATGTGGTTTTAAAAGATCTGACGACGTGGTTGCGCCTAATGTTTGAAAGTAGCGGGTGAAAATGAAGTGAAGTTTCCTTGTTTTCAGCCGCGCGGGTAGGCAAAAAATGAATAACGCGTTAAAATATCAACTTAAATCGTTATAACTGGTATCAGGCTGTAGAGTAGAGCAACTTTGGGATCAAAGTTAATCCACTATAGAAAATATACTCCACATGCAGGCCTATCTTTGCGTACAAGCAAAGAATGTATCACAAATTATACTGACTTTAAGATTATATGTCCAAATGACAACTTTAAATATAATAGAGAGCGATGTATGACTTGCAGTTTGACGAAATAATGGAGAAAATACGCATGAATGTGGTGAGAAACGACGTGAACAATAGTAATCATACAATAACAGTAGGCCTGCAAAATATTCCAAAATCAATATACACAAACATCAATGTATCAGATATTCATAGGACATCTACTGTATCATCATTTGCATCTTCAAATGACTTAGTGATGATTCTCCAGATTGTATAAATGTCTACAAAACAATAAATGAATCCAACCTAACAGCAATGAAGCAAGAGACAGTCAGGGTGAATATGCTGATGTCTCCTTCGGATGATCAATCTAAAATCTTATCAGGTGTGACTACGACTTAAATCACACATAGGCACGGTGTTGATGTGACTTTACAAAGTGCAACAAAGATGCAGCAAGGACTTATCTGCCTAGAAACTGATTCACACATTATTATGATTATTATCATTATTACCTTGTCTGTTAATCGATTCATCATTTGGTTTATAATGTAATGATAAATAAATGATAAATGCCCAACTTCCTGAAGCTCAAGGTAACATCTTCACATTGCTTTTTTTGCAGATAAAAGGATATTTTCTTACTATCACAAAAGAGAAAATCATCACAATTGAGAAGATAAAACCAGGGAAGTTTGGCTTGAAAAACTATTAATCAATTATCAAAGTTGTTGTAGATTCATTGTCTGTTGACCGACTAATTGATAAATTGTCTAATAGTTTCAGCGCTTGTTGACATAAATACTGTAAATTCTCCATGCATCCCCAGATGCTCCATTTTCATTCAGATCCCTGCTGTGAGACATTTCCCATGATCCTTTGCAGCTCTGACTGAGGCTTGCTGGCACATTTTGGAAATAATTGTGGATAAACATTAATCCCCCCCGTGTAGGAGCTGGAGCAGGGCAGGCATGATCTGCGGCTGAAGCTCGAGGGCTGCCAGTCCCAGTGGGAGAGCCAGGTGGGGGACCTGGAGAGGGATGTGAGGGAGCTGAGAGCCCAGGTGGAGCGGCTCACCCAGACCCTCGGCGAGGCCGAGAGGGACAAGAGTCGAGCCCAGCTGGAGCACAGTGAGCACACTCAGCGCCTCAGGGAGCAGCTCAACACTGTAAGTCCCACACATGGATAGTAGGCAGTGTGTGAGTTTTAATGTCTGCATCACATGAACTGAATTGGAACTATAGATTCTGGTTTGAAGGTATCTGAGCCTCTGTGAAACAAACACCTGAGCAGTGGATCCAAAGCTGCTGCAGGTCTTCTGAGTAAAACTAGATAAGGCGGGCTGTCACCCAATCCACACACCGAAACTCAATGTTCTTAGCAAACCACTCCGGTATCAGTCTGACTCAGTCTAATCTCGAGCGAGGCCAGACTCTCAGGCTGTTTATAGACTCAGAGCAAGGCCGTGACAAAATGCTTGCTGTACAAACAAGTTTTGATTAAAAAATGAAAGTATTTCATCTGAGCAAGTGGAGTTTGTCAGTCAGTAGCTTTGAAACAAAGTCTGAGTTGTTGGTTTCAGGCAAATGATCCGTGCCAGTGTGGAGCAGAATGGAAATGATATGTAAACAAGAAGGGGAGTGAAAGTTAATGCCATGATTTGATTTTCGATCAAGGACAGAGGGAGGAAAGAGTAGAAAAGCTCTGGAAGATGCTGGTTTTGCTTTGTACTCCCTTCCAGTCACTTTTTGAGCAGAAATGCAAAACATTCTCTGATTCCTGCTTCCCAAATGTGAGGATTTTCTGTTTTTCTCTGTTTTAGATCACTGTAAACTGAATATCTTTGAGTTTTGAACTAAAAAAAGAAGCTATTTGAAGCCTTCACCTTGGGCTTTAGTAATTTTTTGATGTCTTATGGGCAGATTAATCGATTATAAAATAAAATAATCATTAGTTGCAGCCCTACATGAGAACATTCTAATCTTTTAAACCAGATCCAGTTTATGTAGTAACATGAAGTTAACCTTTAACAAAGAGCCCAGATGACATAATGGACAACATAACTGGCAACATACAGCTGACTCAAATCTTTACCAGCTCATACGTGTTCAAGTCAAATATTTATGATCTCCAGTGTTTGATCCCAAGGAAGCAGTGTACACTGGGAGGAAACTCAAACCTGTGACATATTTTACATATCAGTCAACATGGAGGAGCTGATTTTATCACACAGCTGAACAACCTTGAGTATTTTTCCATGCTGAGAAAGTAGGCAACGTTTTGCTAAACATTACAGTCATGACGTGTTGCGTTACACACGACCGATTACTTAGTAGAGCAGCAAAAATAACTGCTTGCAAAGTAAAAACGAATCTAAACAACGGTGTACACCCTCCCACAAGTCAAGGTCCGCAGAATAAGGAACTATGAATGTATCCCCCCCCCTCTGTGGCCAGGCTGAAGGACTTACAGAGGGAAGCAGACTCCCTTGAAGTTCAGGAAAAAGTCAATTTAGATAAAAGGTGCTATCTCGGTTTGTGGCTGTTCAAGGAGGAGGAAGTGGAGAAAATGTTTTATTTGGCTGCGCGGCACCAGACATGGGCAACTCTGGACTCTGTGTGGTTATAAAAGCCAGAGAAGAGAGCGAAGAAGCTCCATGTCTGACGTGTCTTTGCCAGACGGGGTGAAGGCTGCTGTTGCTTCTGTTGCACCGCTGCCTGCTGTGGTGAGTCGTGTCTGTATGTCTGTGATAATGTGTGTTTGTACAGGCGCTCCCACAGTTATGTCAGGAACAGGGGAGTTTGTCCTGTGTGTCACGTTTGGGCTTCAGTAGGCCATTTTTTCTCTCATGGATTGTGAGTCTGCGCATAATGAAGCTCTAGCAGGTTTCAAAGAGCTTGAAACTCTATATCCCAATTGTGAGAGTGTAACCGGAGCGTGGCAGGAATCTGGAGGAGGGCGTTGGTGTTGCGCCACAGAAACCTGAGTGAGAAAGAATTCATCGCGTTAACCAGCAACAGCAACGCAAAGCTCCGATGTGAGGGGAAAGATTAGCTGCGACTCTCCATCCTGGTGCATCAGAGGAAGTGGCTGCATAAAAACAATGTTGGCGTGTGCCAGATCGTCACAAGGTTCAGTGCTGACTGTTTGGACAGTTGCAGGAAAGTAGGTGTTAAAAAATCAGGGAGTGTTTGTTCTGATTACATTACAAATGGGGTTATTCCTGGAACTGAAACACAATGTGAGGACACTGAAGTGAAGCATTAATGAGTTTGTCTAGTGTGTGATGCATGTCTTTGTTAATTCATTGCTTGACTCTGATCGTTTAACAGGAATATATATAAAATATGATTCTGAGGAACAAGCAGGTTATGACACTGTTTCCACTGAAAGAAAGAAAAATGAGATAAGACATCTTGCTGGTTTAGTTTGAAAATGTTCCACAGCTCAATATTATCAGTGTACTAGAAACACATCTAGTGGATGAGAAGTACCAGACTGAAAAGGGAGACTGATTATTGGATGATAAGCGGGAAATGTTGATAATATTCAGTTTGTTTCTTGGGCAGAGGTATTTACTCGACTCTAAAGTAATCAATAACATAAGTTCAGGACATTTGTTTGGACCTGTATCAAGTGAGATTAAGTTTGACCATCAGCCATCAGTCATTCACAGTTTTGGTTATCATGATTTATGTTTACACCAGCTACTCTGATTCAGTATGCCACAGTCAATATTAAATCTTAATTATCACAGTTCTTCAGTAAAGTAATATTTAGACTTTCCAAAATGATAACAAACAGCTGCCAGTTTATTAGGTACACCGAGCTGAAACTAATGCAGTCTGATACAACAGTCCTGCAATAAATCCAACATTTATGAAGGTTAAAGAAGCTGCAACCAGCAAATATTTGATGTTTTTGCTGAATATTCGATCATCAAAATACTTGCCAAGCAATTTTCTGTCAATCAACTGATTGGTTAATTGACTAATTGTTGTAACTCTACTATATATACTGTATATATATATTTTTTTACATTTCATTGTTTAAATGGAGCCCAAATATTTGGTCCACATAATTTTTGTCTGGGTATGAATGAAATATTTGGTGATTTGGTCTTTTCTGCGTTACCTTTTCACCTCCTGCTTTCCACCCAGTGTTACATGATCACCTCCCCTGGCCGTGGATCACAGTGTGTTATTGCAGGACTGTGACAAATCCCTCACTGTGGATTTCCAGTATTGTAAAAGGAAATGCCTGAATTGAGGCGAGCCCCCGCGACCTCTGCTCCCTCTACCAGCATCATGCAGCTCACAGACAAAAAGGGAAAGACAATATACATCGAAGAGAGATATAAATCTTTCATTTGCTCCTTTTGATGTTGCCCCTCACACTCCGGCATCCCATCATCCCAGGGGAAAGCCGTCTGTTCTGCGAGCTCTCTGAGGGGCTCGGCTGTAGCTTGGGTAGTCAGCTGTTGGATACCTCAGTGTCTGGACTGATGAAGGCCTGAGGCTTTGGGGGGCCGTATGAGGGCATATCATCTTTGTGTCTCTACCAAATGGAGCGTCCTTCTTCCAGTCCTGTTTTGGTGATTCTCAGTGGGTCACTGCTTCTATTGTTGAAGGGGCCCGTGTTGATGAGACAAGGTAATGACGACTTCCCCCCGCCCCTTCTCCTCCTCAAAGTGTGTCTGCATGCTATGTTTTGTTTTTGTCCATTTTGTCTGCTTTACTCTCGTCGCACACACACACTTCCCACTAATTTTAGCCCTCACGCCTGCCTCACTTCCTCCGTACACTCCTACAAACACGTACACACAAGCTGTCCCCTCTGCTTCACCCTCATGATGTCCAAGTTTATCTTCTGCCACATCGTTGTCTAATGTGGCATGATGATGTCACAGACAAACCAAGATGCCCTCTGCTCCATCTGTCGCAGAGGCCGGCCTTTCATCTTGTATTATGTGGCGGTGATGGGACCTGACAGGGGCCCGCCAAACTGCTGTGTAAGTGGAACTGAGGGTCCCAAACCAGGACGGCTGGGTGGGAGGTGAGGGGATTGGGAGGCTTCAGAACTGGCACAGTAGCAGCAGTTTCAGTTTTTTAATGCTTCAAAATCATCTTGTGTTTGAGAGATACGTAGCTGATTTACAGAGAAACTAAAATCATTATTTAACACCTAATGTGACTTGTGGTTTGTCAGTGATTGGCTACTTGTTTCTGTTCTTTTGATGGACGAGTGATCACAGGAGTCATATTGCTTTTTGTTCAGTTAATAGAAGTGGTTTCCAGCCTTTTTGGCTTGTGACCTCTTTAAAGGTGCCCTGTGGTATTTTCTTGTAAACAAAGTTTTGTTTACTTTCAGTGTTTTCTCACCAAAATGCATTGTGTGTAACATAGTGAATGCATTGCCTTCCTCATAAAACATTTTCAAAACAGATTTTTTTTTCTTTTTCAAATGAGCCAATATGTACTTTAGACCCCTCATCACAGGTGGCCTGACGAGGTGAAAAGTTCTATATTTCAAGCAAAAATTAGAGAAAAGTAAACAGTTTTGTCTTTCTTATCCCTTTAATCATCTTGAGACCCCTCAGATTTTATCTTTAGGCCTCTAACTTGGAAGCCTCTGGGTTGATATATAAGCAGGCAATAAAACCATCTCTCATTCTTCTTGTGCTACATGGCACATTGCAGCAAAAACCATACCAAACACATGTTTAACTTTAGTCACCTAATCCCCACTTTTCAGGCAGGTATCATATTATGTTTCTTCTCATCTGGGTCTAGATTACAGGATTTTACCTCAGAGAAACCTCCCGCTACACATTTGGTTATTTTTAGATTCAGGATTGTGGTCTCAATTCTCTTAAAGCTCGTGCCTCAGGCGAGCTTTGTTTTGGAGTTTCAAGTTGACTGATCCAAATGTATGATTCCACTTTTCTTGGTCATACTTTGATTTCTGGATAAGTGAACTTTTTCAGTGCTTACATCTCTCTGTAACCTCCTCCTCTTGTCTAAAAGCAAAAGCCACATGTCTCTTTTCTTTTACTCTATTTGTGAATGTGGTGGAAATTCCCTATTTACTGCTTATATTATTCCTGTTATATTTTTACAAGGTTGTGTGTGTCTCTCTTTCTCCTTTATGTGTGCAGATTAGTTTGACCTTCGGTGTGTAAGGCTTTAAGTCAAGCATCCTCCCTTCTTCCTGTAAGGAACTTTTCTCTCTCACAGAGATAGAGTGGGGTGTTCTGTCTCTGGAGGAAGGAGGAAGGATAGGACAGCCAGGTGCACTCATTATGAGTGCTAGTATAATTTGAAGACAAAGGATCTTTGCTAAGACAACTTTCACTTTTTTCAATCATTGATCTGTCCCGAATGCATACGAGAAACTGTAGGCCTAATAAACGCTCTGAAAGAACTGCTTATTGTTGAATTCGCTTTGTTACAGACAATTCTACAGCAGTGAATCTCATGTGTGTGTGTTTTCTCTCTGATGTGTGTTTGTGTGTAGGCGATGGAGGTGGAGAGAGCCATGTCCAGTGAGCTGCAGGCTCTAAAGCAGGAGCTCCAACAAAAAGGAAGCCACAACAGGTCGCAGGATGAGGAGCTGATCAGTGCCATGAGGGAGCAGGTAACTACTACCATGCACAAAACACGCACACTCTATATGTATCTCGAAATGCTGAAACCAAACCACAGCTAATACTAAATGTAACTGTTGAAAGGATGGTCATGTAAAATGTTTCTAGTCTTGGGAGCATCGTGTACTCGCACAAAGGAGAATAAAGACAGAGACAAACTTTTATTTGCGGCACCTCTCCAAATACTCTGATATCAACATTGGTGGATTGATGGGGTGTGATGCAAGGGAGTAGTGGGAGTTAGTCAGAGAAGACATAACTTTTTAGTCATATTTAAGATCTGTGTTTGTGTGTGTTTTTCAGGTGTTGCGTCTCACCCAGAAGGAACAGGTGCTGGAGGAGCGTTTGGAGAGTGTGTGTCAAGAAAACACTGAGCTGAGGGCGAGTTTGGCCTCTTTACACACACGCCTGGCTCTGCATGACCAACTCAACCAGCAGCACAGCCAGCAGGTACATATACAAATACATTACAGGCTTGTGCTGAATCACACACAGACAGGCAGGCAAACACAGACAAGGCAGCACAAAACAGCTGAGGTTAGTTGGTGTATGAATGAAAGAGCCTCAATAACAAAGGGATTTTCTGCTCCCTGCCTGGCGGCCTGGGTTTCGACTGGGATTGTGGAAAGCATTGCTAAACAATCACCTTATTCCCGTCATTGTAACTTTTACAAGCAATTCTGGATTCCACTCGTGTTCATTTAGTTTCATGTTGGTCCGGTGGCTGGAATCTGGCAAGTCAGGATTTCTGTCGTTAGTGGAAACACGAGTGTCTCGTGACAGCTTTTTAAAAAACACACATGGCATTGGGTAAAAACAGTTTTGTCTTATCATACCTCATAATAGAATCTGAGGATTCATAATGTTGTTTTATCTCAATTTCTGTCATTTGTCGTACTTGTTGCTAACCTCAGACTCACGTTAGTGCCTGCAGGTTTCGTCTCTATGTTCATGTGTGTGTTCATGCATGTGTACGCACCTCCTTGTGTTTTCAGCTAGCCGAGGCGTGGCAGGAGGCGGAGGCGGCGCGGGGTCGCTCGCAGCAGCTGCAGGCCCAGGTGGAGGAGCTTCAGGAGGAGGTGTCCCTGCAGGAAGCCAGGAGCCACGGAGACTCCTCCCTGCTGTCCGAGCTGGAGAGCAGCCTGGAGACAGCAGAGCTGGGAGTCAGCAAGGAAGAGGTACTAAACCAGCAGGACTCGAGCAGATTACTCTGAAGCACAGTCAGACTACAGTGTTTTAAATCATTAAGCCACAACAGGAGAAAAATTTGTCTGAAACCAAATGTGTATTTATCCGCGACTGAAAGTAGTTCTCACAAATACACTATTTTCGCAAGATATATATGCAAAACTGCCAAAAATACATTTGTATACTACCTTTATAATTTTCACACGCACCAAAACACGTTCAAAGGTGATACGGGATTTATAGGAGTAATAATAAAAAATAAAAGAGTAATGGTTGTAGCTGGGAAGCTTGAATTGTAGTAATGAGCTTGTGAATTATTCATTCAGACTCATTTGGGAATTAAGACAAAAAACGGTAAAGGGGAACTCCACCGATTTTACACATCAGAGTCTGTTTACTGGTCTTGGGGAGTACTACTGCATATGTGTGGAAAGTTGTATAAGGCCTTTTGTGGCTCCAGAGGGAGCTGTGTGAAGTCTGATAAATGTCCTCATGTGATGCCATTTGAGTCAGCGTTGGTTGGGGCTGAAGACTACGTTTGAAAATGAAAAATAATCTGGACGTGTGGAGTGAAAGAAGTGAGTTACCAGACCTCTGTAGCTGCTCCTCATCTCTGCTGGAGGCTCAAGGCTACGTTAGCTGCTACTAGCATAACACACCCAAATCTCAGATCCAAACTGACAGCAGTAAAGTTGCATTGTGGGTAATGTAGGCGGCAGGTTTTGACAAGGAGAAAAAAAGACAATATCTTTGGTCTTTTTTTATTCGCACAGTCCATCGTGAGTCTGACCGTGTTATAGGAGTTTGATGCTAAATCAGCAGTACTCTTTAAGGGACATGCTGTTTTAACCAAGAACCAGCTTTATGATTATGGCGGTAGGTATGGGTGGGCGACAAAATGTAATGTGAGATGATATAATGACATAAAACATTAAACATAAAACAGACATTCCTGTGACAGAGCATGAGAAAATAGTTTTCAGTTCTTCTCATAACACAGTTCCCGTGAATGTTGCAGAGTAATTGTACAAAACGAAAGTAAGTCTAAGTAGGAAATACTCCATTTATCTGAACAATACAACAAACACAACCCGCCATGACTACGAGGCAGAGAGGCTATAAATTCTACCAAGTACTGAAACTGACCAGAATAGTTTAGTTTGGGACCGGCCGCACTGACTTGATCTCCATACTGCGGTTGGCAAGTGTTCGTTTTTGGGCCCATTCATGATTCACGTATGCTTTGAGGGGAAACTGTTTTCCTGTGATGACTGGAAACTAGAATATTAAACAAAGTCTTTCCTGAGAGACGTGTACAGTGAGATAACACAATAATGGCACCAGAGAAACATCATCTATAAGCTGGATTTTAGGAAACACGTATAAACAAATGTTGTAGTGGAAGTACAGTAGCTGTCTCTGCGGAGAGGAACATGCTGACAGAACATTTTGTGCGTGTTCTCTGTGACAGTGTGACTGAAGCGTAGACACCACAAAGAAATTTTAGATAAGGCCAAGTTTGAATGATGTCTCTCTGACAGTGAGGGCAAAACTTCTAATTCTCTCACTCTGGGTGTCTACTGTTATTGTTTTGCTCCAGCAGGAAAATGTGATGTGTACCGGTAACTGCACTCATGAGTCACTCACTACATTTCCTGTTTGTCATATACACATTGTAGGAGAGTTTCCTCGATTCACAGCTTTCAGCACACGCTTACACCTGTGTCTGTAAACTTTGCACAAGATATTATATGACTATCATGAGATCAGTATCATCATGTGATATATTTGACTCAAGGAAGTTAAAAAAAGTGAGGATGAGGTAATGCTTGCACCTCCCAATGTCTAAATACTTCATGTCATTCAAGTTGTGACGTGTGTAAAGACAACATGTGGCATGCTGAAAGGAGAAAGGGGATTTTTGGACCCAGTTTTTTGTCAGTAATGGATTACTTTTCATTAAAACATCACTTTTAATGTAGGCCAAATATACAATTGCAGGCTTCAAGCAATACCAAATGAAAGTTAATAGTTAAGTTGACCCTTTTGAAAGTCATAATTAACATAAATGTGTCCTCTCCTGTTGTACTCAGATAAAGCAAGAAATGGGCTCCATCCTTCAGTTACTGCACCCACTGAGCCAGGAACTAAACCGCTCAGGGAGATCAGAGGTCGTGGATCAACCAGAGGACCTGCAGGCCGTGCTGCAGCAGCTGAAGGGCGTGGCCCAAACCTTGGCACAGGCATCCAGCCCTCAGGTGAGACATAGTTACACAAAATGAACAACTGGGGCAGGAAAGGAAATGCAAAACAAAAGGCTGACCTTGTTATTTGAAACCAAAGTAGGACAGGAACATTACACTGTAGCTTTTATGTCTTTGAGGTTGTATAATCATATATCATTATTGCCTACATATGTAGTATATATGTATAACTCCCAGCTCTAAAGTCTATATATGTCCTTTGTGTGTTCTGAGTTTGATGAATAAGTCTGATGAGTGTGTACTAGACATTTTTGTACACATTTGTAGGACAGAGCAGCACACCTGTTGCTTTTTAAACACAGCTTATGTGAGAGAAGAAGATATTTTAATAGCACAAAAAAAACCATGTTTTTTTTATTGTTTCACTGTTGTTGGGAGACAATTTTGCACCTCTAAAATGTAGGTTTTTGTGATCCAGAAAAGGAAAACTATCCTGAAAGTGGAATAACTTCCCCACTTTGTCAAATCATGGATCCATAAAGTATCCTACTCACATACCACATTCATGAATTTATTCACAGTTAGCCTATCTACCCTCTAGTGGCTGCTAGGCACCGTAGTGTCGGCAAACTGTGTGTCCTTGTTTATGCAATGGATGCCAACGAATTGTTGCAACTGATAGCTTATATGCTTCGATAGGCCTCTATTTGCTACAAGCGAGCATATACAATTGTCCAGTTGTGTCTCATGGTATTTGTATTCCGTTCAGACCAGTAACAGGCGTTTATCACTGTAACTAAATATCCCGGCCCCATCCCCTTCCTCCCTCGGAGCACCATGCAAATAGGCCAACGCCACAGAAACTCCTTTTGGTGTAAATTTCTGAGAAATGCACAGCGGACACCTGATCTCTCTGTTAACGTCTCCGTCCCAGGAGCTGAATCGAGCTTTTGTCGAAAGGACGGGTGATCAGTGTGGGAATCCGAGCGCAGCGCAGGAGCTGAGAGATCAGGTAACCCAGTGAAGAGCGAACACGTCTGTTGGAGAGGAGCAGAGCCCACAGTGGCCCATTATTTTAGGATTTAGCTGTGTCAGTACTGACCTCGCTGCTGTCACTGTAATCGTGTCATAGATGGATTCACTAACCTTTGAGAGCATTTTTACTGGAGATATATTTTCAAGTTTGACTCTTTTTTGCCTCAGAAATTACTGCTTGCTACCAGCTTTAATTGGCATAAGTTATATAAAATGATACAGTGCATGACCTACAACTTGTAAACTATGTACATGAATTTTTCACCATCATTCATTCACCTTATAAAAGGTTAAATCTAGCGTATGAGTATAACACCTGAATTAGTTTATTCACCAATTACACCAAAGTATCTTTACTTTTTATTTTATCATATTCCAATTTAACTCATTGTCACTTAACAAACAATAAGTGTGTAAAACACATGTACATCTTTATTATCCAAAAAGCACTAACAAGACTGTTAAAGGCTCACTTTAAAATTTGTTTGTATTACAATGTTTCAAACCCAAAGTGGCTCTTCATAAGGTATAGAGGAATCAGAAGATTAAAAGTAATAAAATAGAAATTTGAACAGTCCTTGGAAGGCAGAAACCATTTTAGTGCAACAACAATGCCTTTATTATTGTTTTAAACAGATGTATACAGTAAGTTTTACACAGCGGTCTAAACAGAGTTCATTTCTTCCTCCTCCAGAACGTCCAGCTGCAGCAGGAAAACGCTGAGCTGAGGCTGACGCTGCAGAGCGTACAGGAGCAGGCTGAAGTCATCCAACAGGCCATCAGAGACCGAGATGAAGCCATAGCCAAGTGAGAAGCTCATTTTTTTTCCTCTATTTTCAATGCAAATTATAATATCCAATATATTCAGATGCCTTTTGACAGCATTTTTTGTTTACATGTTTGTTTAGACTTTTATCTAGAATAATTCTGTACATTTTGGGTTGAATATTCTGAAAAAAAATTCTTACAGAAAAGCTATTTTTGCAGCCATAGTAACGAGTTTGAACATGACATTTCTTGTAAAATGTGACTGAAGAGGTTTCATTATTTCTTGGTAGGAAAAACCTGATGGAGGCTGAGTTGGTGAGGAGTAAAAATGACATGATGTCCCTGAACAACCAGTTATTAGAAGCCATCCAACGTAAACTGGAGCTGTCACAGGAACTGGAGGCCTGGCAGGTGGGGTCCCTTTTTTCGCTGTGGAGCTTTTTGTCTGTCCCGTGCAGTCTGCTATCCTAAACCACCTTAAATCATATCTCATGCTGTCTCTTTGTCACACTGTCTTAACTGCCTGTAGTTAAGACAGCCTGTAGTCTGTAGGCAAATCCTTATACCCCCTTACAACATCTGCGTCATAACTGATGAAAAGTCACTTTTTGAGGCAGGCTGTCTGCAGTTTTAGTGATAATTTGACAAGACAGGAGATGGATGTATCTCAGTGGGAGGTCAGGCACAGACGCAGCCATATCGCTCTCAGCCTTGTCAGTTTGGAGGGATATGAACTGCAGGTGTCTCTGTCTACGAGACCTTCTGCTGCCGAGTCACTATGCCAAGCCGAGCCATCTGCCGCAGGGTCTGAACTCTCGTGTTTTGATGAAGATAATGCAGATAATATTTGAATGACAAACACTGATTCATTTTCTGGAGAAATCATGTTTGTTAGCAGAAAGCAGAATTATGGCAAAAATCATTCACTAAAAACATTTAAATGTTCGTTATAATAATCAATTATCCTTGATAACAATCAAAAATAATCTGTAAAAATATTCCTTTGTATTTCTAACGCAAAAATATAAATGTGTATGTGCAGATTACAGACAGGCGTGACGACACACAAACATCAGTCTACAAATATAATTCCTTATTTATAGATGGAAAAAGTGCACATGCAGTGATTGGCCCACAAATATAAACTGTTAAATATACAGAAATGTATAGGAATATTTACAGGCCATGTACAAATCAGGTACACTGAGCAGAGTACAGAGAAAACAGTTAAGTGTAGATCATGAACCAGTGCACACTATTATACTATAATATGGTTTGTTTTAGAAGTCATTCTCATGATTACATTTAAAGCCCTCCATAGTTTGGCTCCATAATATATTTCTGATCTTTTAACTTATTGTGTGCACAGAACCCTAAAGTCGGACAACGACCAGTACTACTCCAACACCCCTTTAGTATCAGAACAGCTGAATCTGTGCTACCTTTATAAAGCTGACTATTCCTTGAAATTCTTGTTGCATTTCAGTTGTGTAAATCTGGTTTTGAAAGGTGTGTATATTTAAGAGACTCTCTAAGATACGAACACACACACAAACGGGATCGAAAACATAACCTCCTTAGCACCTAAAGGATAAGGTTGTTGATATTTTTTAACTTTTCTTATATTCAACAAATCTCATGAAAAAACAAGTCCATCTCTCCGCACTTTACGACTTCTGCAGCCTGCCTGCGGCTCTCAGCTCCAAGCCCATTGGTTCTTACTGAAGAATTAAATCTTTAAAAACAGGTCACAAATATATAGTTTCATTTTGAAAACAGGGTCAGTAATTTCCTAAAATAAATAGTTTTTATCAAATGTTAAATGAGGAGGAGTTAACAGTTCATTTGTTGGGGACTATTTTTAGAAAAGGATTAATACACATTTGGTGATCTAGTGAGCATTTACAGCAGCAGCATAAACCATAGTGCCCATGTTCATGGTATGAAGGAACATGTCACCCACTGCAGTGATGTGTCTTTAATAGTGGAGATACAACAGTATATCAGGGTTTGGCTACACAGACAACACTTGACATCAGACACCAGACTGAATCCCTGCTCCTCAGACTTCCTGCTCATGTCCTCTTCCTCCCCACCTTTCCTCAGGATGACATCCAGATCATCATCAACCAGCAACTCAGGTCCCAGCAGCAGTCGGAGCTTCCTCAGAAGAAGTCCACCTCCAACGGCATGTCCTTCTTCCACAGGCCCAGCAGGACGGCCTCCACCTGGACACGCCAGCACTCCTCCTCCTCCACCTCCTCCTTCACCTGGAGTTCAGACACTAATCAGGACAAAACTCAATCCCCCTGGAGGGACTGGTTAAGACGGGGGAAAGGGGCACAGTATGGCAAATAAAAAACAGTGAGTGCTACCGCTTCCTCATGAGCGCTGAGGAGAGTATGTGCCAGGAGGACAGGTCAGAGTGCAGCTTCCTGTACATCTTGTGTGGTGAAAAGAAGCCATGAAGACACTTTTAATTCAGTGATGAACAACAGAGCCACCACGGACAAAGACTTGTCAAATAGACACGTGTACACATTTCACTGAGAGGCTGAGCCTTCCTAAAATCTAAACTGTGACGACCTGGAACACTAGCAGTTTCACAGAATTACATTGGAAAGGTTTGCTTGAGACTGTAAATATCGTGCCTTATTTTGTAATACTGTCATATGTCTGCATGTCTGAGACTTTATAAGGTATACATGCAGAGTATTTGTTCAGATTATTTAATGTCACAGATCAAAGAGAAGGAGAAGTACGGTCAGGAAATAAACGATCAAACAGTTCATTTGTAATCGTACTGAAGTTTGTCTTTACATACGAAGTTGGATGTGAGAAGTTGCATTTTTTACTGTCAGTTTTGCTCAAAAGCTAAACATGTAAAAATGTTGATTGTATAAGAAACACTGTATGTCTTCGTGTACACTGAGAAAGCAGTTATTTTTTATAATTTCATTTTTGTTCTCTGAATGATGACTTGATGTGGTATGTGTCACACATGTATGTTCTGTGTTCAGTATTAAAGCTGCTTAGTACAAACTGTTGTGTTGTTTGCTAACTTGACTGACTGACCACATCTGGAATGACTGCTGGATCATTTCATAAAACATCAAATAATCCTTTCAGGGTTTTGTGTTTTTGACTGTTCGTGTTCAGAATGTTAATATGATAAATTGAAAAGGGGAGAATCGGGGAGCTGACAAAACATCTAAACAACACAACTGCTTGACCAGCAGCAAGAAACACCTAAAGATGTTAGAAAACTATTCAGTTCAGAGCAACAATTATTTACTCAAGGTGACCTAGTTCTAGAAAAGTAGTTATCAGTTTATCAGTCAAAGTTTATAAGTCTGTTTCTTTTCTACTCTAGTCCTATATTGTCTAATTAAGAGAATTTGATCAGGGAACTGAAAAATGTCTTCAATTTCGAGAGTTACAACTAATTTTCTCCTGTACAAAATCAAAATGCAGCACTGGCACCAGGATGACCATTTACTGAAACTGGTCACAAATGGAAAACAAGTGTATGCATTGTCCAAAGTAATTAGTACAAATAGTACAGAGCCTTTAGAAAATAATCAACCTCCTGGACATTTTGTGGTGTTGCTGCCATTTGAAATTGACTTTGTTCTCAGTCTACAAAGAAAATACACACGTATTAATCAGATATGTTTGGGTTTTTTTTAAATTTATTTATTTATTTTTACAGATTTTGATGAACATATTGAAAATGAATTGCAGAAATCTCATTTACAGGGGTAAAGTATGAAATGGCTTCAATAGCAGTGACACAACTTCACATAGGCTACTCTGTTTTGGGGAAAAAAAAGACTTAAATGAAATTCCTTTGAATGAATTTTAAGACACTTCCCTCACAGACCTATCTCCTCTGTGTTTTTTACACACTTACAAATGCTCAAAGATGATATTATCACTGGGTGTCTCTGTTAGATTTCTGCTTCAATGTGTTTAACTAACTTATCAATTTCTTGTGAAATTGTGACTTTAGAATTTGTGGGAAATGCAGTTACTCCCTGAGTTCTGAGTACTCACATAACTGGTGATAAAGGTCAGACGCTGTGCATAAATGTGGAAGGTGGGTTTGGTAGCAGTAAAAAGACGCATTTTTTGAATGGGTCACAACTACATAATAATTATTTATTATGTTATTATTTATATTATATTACTTATTTTCAAGGACATTGTACTCCATGCTCCAAGGAAAACACATAGGAGACACTGACACCATCACATTTTTTTAAGTAAAAGGCTCAGACAAAATGATTAAAGGGGGCTTATATTAAAAGCCTGTTTGTCTAATTACAAAGACAATTCTAGTAAAAATGTAAGTCAACTAAGTCACTGATTAGTGGGTGGATCTTTAAGTACGTATTTAACTGTTATTAGGTCATTATTACAGCTTTGAATTTACAGTTTGTTTGAATTCAAAGCTGTAATAATGACCTAATTATTACAGCTTTGATTTGTATATATATACATATATATACAGTATATGTTTCTTTTTCACATTACCTACATCGCCAAACATTTATTTAATTTCACTCAAGTCTCTGTCCAAATGCTAACTCTCAAACCCAAACTACAACTTCATAAACACATTGATAAAGAACAGAGCAGAGGGGCACACATCTGCAGACACATCTGCAAAGCTCAGACAGCTGCGGCCTGTTTGTCAAGAGAGACCCAGTCAGAGATGCAGTCTGCTGCTGCCCTCTGCTGACGGTCAGCAAACGTCAGAGAAAAAGCACAGTCCAAGAAGATTTAGCTGAAACGACAACTGACCTCACCGAGCCAGTGCAGACTCACATTTGAGATAAAAAGAAAGAAAGAAAGAAAGTTGTTCTCACAAATGACATGTATTGAGTGCTTAAGTGCTTAAGTGCTGACAAGTCAAAGTGTTATTATTATAATTTTGTTAAAATAATTTTCACTAAATTTAGTTTATTTTTTAACTAGGCCCAGAAATTACTGATGATAATTTATCTTTGATGGCCTTTGGTGTGCACAAGGCCTTTTTTAACAAACTAAGTCAAGTCTATATCTCCCAAAATATTATTCAAATATTCTTTAAAAAAGTACATGCACTTTCCCCCATTTTTTTCCATACAAAATGCAAATAGTATCTTATCTGAAGCTTAACTTTTACATAACTGTCAAAAATTATTCCCACAACCATGTATTGTGATTCTAGTTTAAACGTGGGGAATATTGGATTAATCTTTATTACTCTTATTTTGAGTTGCATACGTTCACTATCTATAATACTGTCACACAGAGAGGTTGTTTTATTAACCCGTTTTAAATAATGTTTTCATGTTTTGTAAAAAAGTTACTCAGCACAGCCGACAATCCGTCTCATTTTGATGACGTTTACAATTTCAATTTACTGAGGAACTGCTACTGGTTTCGTAGAAGCAATTTTCTAAATCAAAAACACACACTTCTTCCCGTCAAACAGGTACGACAACCCTCTTCATCGTTTTCATACATTATTTAGACTGATAATACACGAAATCAATAGAACAGTTTATAAAATCAATGCTGAAATAGAGTCGTGGTGACCCCATGACAGCTTAGCTTGCTACTCCACAAGCTAGCTAACTAGCTAACTAGCCCTGATGCAGGACGGTCACTGCTACTAGCTAACCCTGCTAGCTAGTTGGCTAACTAGCGTCAAGTATCTAAAGCTGCTACTAAATTGCTAAACGGGTGACATGACACTTTCGAAATAGCATATTACTGACTAGTTGGAAAGCTAGTTCAATAAAGTAACACGAGTTATGACTGTAAGGTTCCTAACTGAACTGACTGGTAACCGTGACAACACCTTGTAACGATAAACCGCCGAGGAGGTGAGCACTGAACTAGCAAACAGTCCAGTCAACCATTATGACAACCAGTCCATATGTTCACTGCTCCGTGTCAAACTGTAAGCAGGAGTAGTTGTTTTATTGATTATTTTCTGAACGTCATGCCAAAAAGTTGTTAACCTCGTCAGAAGTGGTTTGTCATAATCAATAATCCATATTTGTCTGTCATATCTGCCCCGTGTTATCTTCCGTGCGGAACACCGTGGTACACCCAACAGTCATCATGATATGCTATATGAAATCTTGTTCACAAAGAGGTCAGTATTAAACTTTCAAAGTCAGAGGGGAAAATCATAGTGTGGGAGGAAATACATCTAGAGTGAAAACAGTAGGGTCAGGCAAGAAAAGAAGATATTTACATTCAATCCAAAGTAGAGTTGGTATGGTGAGCAGTATAGGAAGAAATTGTAAAGAGGATGTAATAATGAGCAGATTGAAATTAGGACAAAGTAATCTAGTAATAGTACTCTTTATGTTATTAAAAAACATCCAGCAGTTTATTATGATCAATCAATCAATCAATCAAACTTTATTTGTATAGCACCTTTCATACAGGTAAGTGCAGTTCAAAGTGCTTCACAGATGATATGATAGTAAGACAAAACAAGTGTAGAACATAAAAACAGCAACAACAACAATAAAAAAACAATTTAAGAATTTGAGACCAATGCACGTGAGAAAATAAAAGTGATGAAAATGTAATAAAACAGACTTAAAATGCTATAATAATAAACAAAGAAATTAAGAAAATGACCAGAGTTAAATAAAAGCTAGACTAAAAACGAGATAAAATGGATTTAAAAGACAAAAACAATAACAATAAAATAATAATAAAATAACGGATAAAACAAATGGAATAAGATTTTACCACAGAAATACATTAAAATTAAAATAAGTAAAATAAAGTAAGTAATGTCTATAAAACATTATTAATCAAAAGCCAGGCTGAAGAGGTAGGTTTTAAATTTACGTTTAAAATGTCCACACTTCCAGCTGCCCTCAGATCCTCAGGCAGACTATTGCAGCGACTCGGAGCGTAAAAGCTAAAAGCTGCCTCACCAAAGGTTTTAGTCCTGCACTTGGAACAACTAGACTCGGAGGACCTCGGAGGACCTGAGGGGCCGTACTGGTTCGTATACCGTAAGCATGTCAGACATATATGTCAGTGCAAGACCATGAAGTGCTTTAAAAACAATTAAAAGAATTTTTAAATCAATACGGAAACTGACAGGCAGCCAATGTAAGGACGTAATGTGTTCTCTCCTTCTGGTCCTGGTCAGCACTCGGGTGCAGAGTTTTGAATCAGCTGTAGCTGATTTATAAAATTTTTTGGGTAGACCAGATAAGAGAGCATTACAGTAGTCCAGACTGCTCGATATAAAAGCGTGCATTAGTCTCTCTGTGTCACTCAGAGAGAAAAATGGTCGCACTTTGGCAATATTTTTAAGGTGATAAAAAGCAGATTTGGTCACAAACCCCATATGAGACTTAAAGTTTATTATTATCAGTGTTAAGAGATAGTAACAGTAGAGCATGTCATTACAAAATGCAGAAAATATGAGATGCAGAAAAAGGAAATGTTTGCACAGTTGCACAGATGAGGACTATTAGAGGCTAGCGTATAAAGTACACTAGAGTGTGGAGGTTTGTGGAGAGGGCAGAAGATGCCTGTATAGATATTTGCGGACAACTGGACTGAATAAACGACTGTAGGAACTGGGCAATGAGGGGCATTAAATCCCGGAGGCAGTAATGCAACATCAAGGATGCTGGCTGCCTTAAGAACCGTTTCAGTATAATGCTGACTTTAAACAACTCTGCTACAGAAAAAGAAGGAGAATTGCATGTATTATGGCACATTTTGATGTAAAGAATTACAGACAAAGTGATGTGGTGTCCTGGAGACACAAGTTCCAGTTCATTCGAATGAAGTGATGATAAAAATAAAGCTACCAAGCTGTTAATGATTAGGTGCTGAAGTTGTGCAGCTCTGCATTTTACTAAAAGTATAAGGTGATTATGATTTAATGTGTATGTGAAAATCTATTGTACGTGGTCACTAATCCCTTACTTGGATATTGTAAGTCTTGTTCCATTGCCACTCAGCTGTTGTGTCTGCATTGCTCCTTAAGGTTGGGATCTTGGATGGAATGAGTGTTGAGCCCCAGTGAGATGACTGACCAGGGCAACAACAACCAGAACATCTCCTGCAACCCCTTCGCTGCCCTCTTCAGCTCACTGGCTGATGCCAAGCAGTTTGCATCAGGCCAGAAACCGCAACAACTGTCTGCAGAACCACCAGGTATGTTATCAGAGCTAGTGCAATCCTCTAATAAGAAGTGTAGTCAGTGCTTATGTGGATCGATAAGTCAAAATTAAGTTGATAACAAAATGCATATAAATACATATATAACATAATATCAGTGTTTTTAATTCCATGTCAGTATAGATCATACTAACACCTGACTTAAATCTATGGCTTCATACTCACCCTCTGTGTCTTGTATCACAGTGGAGGACTCAGGAGAGAGCCAGTCAGAGTCAGAAAACTCTGTGTCAGACAGCGTTGATGACAATGACGACTCCGTGGCAGAGATCAGCCGCTCCTTCCGGTCCCGGCAGGAGCTGTGTGAACAGCTCAATGTCAATCACATGATCCAGCGGATTTTTCTCATCACTCTGGACAACAGTAAGTAAAAGGAGAAAACGAATCGGCCTGTAACTTATACCGACTTCATACGCGACAAGTGCGTAGGACTCAGGTCTACTGAATACGCAATGGACCCATTAATATGAGACGGCTGTCACAGCTTAAACTCTGGTTGTCACAATGAGCAGAGCTGCATTGAAGTTCCAAATAATAACAAATAAAAGTTACATTTTGGTTTAACTACTCTCCTGTTATCCATATTCATGCTCCTTCTCTCTCATGCTCTTTCGATTAGTCTCTTTACACATCTTCGTCTCTTTTTCTTTCCTCATTCTTTGTCTGTCTCACTTTTTACGGTCGGTTAAATTACATTTATACCAATATATATCAATATCATTAAATTAGTTGTCACCTCTAATAGAGATGCCTGGTCGCCAAAGCACTGAGAACACCAATAGTGAGATTATTTCTGTTGTAGCTTTCAAATTATGTTAGATTGTGATATGTTTTGCTTTGGTCAATGACTGACCTGGGTCTCAGTCAAGTGTCACACCTTGTGATTACTGTATATCCACATACGAGACACTCCACCTGCATGACCCGAATATCAAAAGTTAATGGCAAATACCTGGTAGTAACACACAAACGCATCCACAACGGTAGTTCCATGTGCATTGCTAAACGGGACTTTTGTGTTGGATCGTAAAAGTAGTCACTGTGTTCTTTTTTTTTTTTTACACTGAACATTCAACATGGTCATCAATAGTAAACACTAGTACTTTCTGCAATATCTAGTTAACTTATTGTAGCTATAGGTTTATAGTAAACCAGCAGCAGTCCTAGAGTAACTGAGGCCAGTGTAAAACCCTGGGTGTGAGATGGGGTTTGCAGAGTCAGGTCAGATAATCAATGTTGACCCTTTTACATTACCAGCAAACCATTTTTTCCTGAGGTACTTGCTTCAGTCTGGAAGGGACATTAGACAGACAGACAAAAAGACAGACAGGTGTCTGATGTAACTGTGTCGTACCTAAATAATAGCTGTCTGTTCTGCTGTTTTTTTTGGTATTGTTGGTAAATTTCCAGTATGCATTGCAACAACTGACTCACCACCCTTTCAGACAATACAAAGGCCTCGCACACTGAAGTCTCGCTGTGAAGTCTGACTGTGAGTTGGCTGGGTGTCTCCACCACAGACCGCTTAAGGGCGAGTCGTGGTGCTCAGGCAGTGCAGGCTAAAAGCCCCCCTTTTTTCACATAGAGCCCTTTAATGGATTCCTCTGCCACCTCAGTCTGAAATAAACCAGAGTGAATACATGCTGTGCGTTTAATCCTCCTGTGTCTTATTTATTCTGATGTTGATGTTAATGCTGTTGATTTATTTCTCAACCACAATTCATCCAGTATTCTTGCTTGGCTTGGTTTAAGCTTCATGGGTTGTTATGTGCAATATGATTTGAGCAGACTTTATTTCATGTACCCTGGTTTTATTCTCACCCCTAGGTGACCCCAGTCTGAGAGGAGGTAATGGGATCCCTCCTCGCTGTGTTTACCTGGAGGAGATGGCTGCAGATCTGGATGGACAGGACTGGCTGGACATGGACAACATAGAACAGGTCAGATGGCAACAACATGCTTTTCACTCCACTCTTCACGTCTTGTTTCTCTCCTCTGAATAAACCACTAAATGTTTGGTACAATTGGTGTCCTCCAGGCTCTGTTTAACCGTCTGCTGCTGCTAGAGCCAGGAAACCACCTCATCTATATGACGTCATGCAGTGCTGTTAACCTGTCTGCTGACCGTGATGCTGGAGAGAAGTGTGCCATCCCTTACCTTTTTGCTTGTTACCAAAGGGCCAAAGAAGAGGTGCGAGTTTTTCCTGCAGGACTGTAATTGTCGCACTTAAATGCAACTCTTTTCAGAGCTTGCCTGCTGTTAATAGATTATTCTCGGAAATTGGAACATAAAAATAACCATTCTCTTCCATAATTCAGTGACTTGATTATCTGTGCACCAGGTGACGAAGGTACCGGAGAAGTTACTGTCGTTTGCTGTTCGCTGTAAGAACCTGACAGTTTCTAACACACGGACGGTTCTGCTCACCCCGGAGATCTACATCAGCCAGAATATCTATGAACAGCTTCTAGACCTGCTGCTGGAAGCTTTCAGTGGAGCACGTAGGTTCCAGATTGGGCCAGTTTAGGCCTGACTGTTTCCTTCCTCGTGTATTCCTTTTCTCCCTGCCTCTCACTTTTTTGTCTTGTTATTTCTCTTGTTGTCTTTGGTAAAGTTTTGCCTTGAGTTTTCTCTTCTCAGTATCTTACAAAGTCACTGTGTTTCAGAACCAGAGGAGGTGGTTGAGTTTGTGGAGGAGGTCATTGCTGGCCTGCTCTCCGACCAGGAGGTGCGTACCTTCGGGGAGGTGATGGTACCAGTGTTTGATATCTTCCAGGGACGCATCAAAGACTTGGACCTGTGCCAGCCTCTCCTCTACTTCTACCTAGATGTTCTGCTCTATTTCAGCCACAATAAAGATATTGCCAAGGTCAGGAGACACACTGGGATGTTTTCAAATGTTGTAAATTTGCCTACTTACAGCAGCTGTTAATTTCAGTGTTCGCTACTAATCAAGTAATATACAGTAATGTACAGTAAGCACAGAATCATAATCAGATATGCTATAATGGAATAACATTTCACAGTACTACCTAAACCTTTCATGTTTCACATTTTAGAGCCCCTAGCTTTTCAAATCCTTCCACAGTTCTTCTTTTTTTTCGCTGTTCATAGGTGTTGGTGGAACACATTCAGCCCAAAGACCCAGCTAATGGTTTACAGTATCAGAAGAGCCTACTGGGGGCAGTGTTAAGTATCTCCTGCTTGTTGAAAACCCCAGGTGTGGTGGAGGGACATGGCTACTTCCTCAACCCCTCCCGCTCAAGCGCCCAGGAGACAAAGGTCCAGGAGGCCAATATCCACCAGGTCAACAGATTATCTTTGTTTGATGTCCTTGTTCTGTTTACCTTTTTTTTAAATGAAACCATATCCTGATTGTCAAACTCCACATGTCTCGGGGCTGATAATCTTTACTCCCCTTGTGTTGCAGTTTATGGGCCAGTTTCATGACAAGCTGCATCAGATCTTGAAAAACCTGCTCCAGCGATCTGGTGAGACGCGTCACTTGCTGCTCTCATGGTTGGGCTGCTGTCTGCAGGCTAACGCTGGCCGGGCCAAGATATGGGCCAATCAGATGCCAGAGATCTTCTTCCAGATGTATGCCTCAGATGCATTCTTCTTAAACTTGGGTGCAGCACTGCTGAAGCTGTGCCAGCCCTTCTGCAGGCCGCGTTCGCCCAAACTGCTCACCTTCAACCCTACCTACTGCGCTCTCAAAGAGCTGAGCGAAGAAGAGAGGCGCAATCGCAACGTGCACGCAAGAGGTTAATTAATATATATGAAAATTTGTTTCAATAACCCTTCACTTTTACCATTTTAAATACTATATAATATATAACTTATATAATTTATAATATAATTATCAGTATTAATGCAGCAGCTCTGGTATTTGTTTTGCTTTTATAAGTGGGTTTATAGCAGTTTTTACAGCGTTTTTTTAATAGCAGTAGTATTTTCCAAGAGTATACATTAACTTTCATGACTAAATGACCCCTTTTCTCTTATTCCAGGTCTCGACAAGGAAACCTGTCTGATCCCTGTGCCCTCTCAGCAGCCGGTGGAATCTGCGCAGTCCTACAGCCTGCTGACTGAAAACCTCATCCTCACACAACTCACCTTGCATCTTGGCTTCCACAGGTACATACCTTCAAACAAGCACCAACTTAACGTCTGTAAAGAAATGAATCTGTTTCACAGATCACACAGAAGTGTAGTGTACTGTATGTTCCTCATGTTAGCACCCTATGTTAGCATTGACCTGTGTTGTCTTTGTTCTGTTTGTGTCCATGCATCTGTACGCATGTATAATGTGCATGTGCAGACTCCATGAGCAGATGGTGAAGATGAACCAGTCTCTCCACCGGCTCCAGGTGACATGGCAGGAGGCCCAGCGAACAGCCAATCCAATGTCGGAGCAGCTCCTGGAGCAGTTTGAGCGTCTGATGATTGTTTATCTGTCAACCAAAGCTGCCACTACGCAGCCTGCCATGCTGCAATGCTGCCTTAACCTCCAAGCTTCCACTGGTGCTCTGCTGGTTCAGCTTGGTGTGGGAAACCAGGGACCTGAGCATGTAGCACTCAGTTTTCCCCTGCCCTCCCTACAGGATACTATGCTGTGCTATGTACCAGGTAGGGCAGATCTTCCACTACACTACAAATACAGTGAAACAGAAAGCCCAGCTTTAGCTTTGATCATCTTTTTTACCTCCTAAATTGGAGCATGTGAAACAGTATGTTGTGTGAACCAATGCTGCCCCTGCCTCATAATAATTCATAGAAACATAATTTGAATCTAACAGCCTTTTTCACCTGATGTTACGACACCTTGCCTGCATGTAATTCATAACATTTCAGTCCAGGTTATTCTCAAAATTCAGTTTTTAATAAGGTTTGAGTTATAAAACGCTGCAGGGTTCAGGCTCAGTGAAAAATGTCACTTCAGATACTTTCGGACCTGATATTTAAGTCTCTAACTCTGGGTTACATACAGCCGATACTACAAAATGTTTTGAAATTACTGCAGCTGTGCATGCAAGGTAGTAGCGGGTAGTAATTCATAGTAAAGTTAGATAGTCGTTACTTAAGTGTGTCTTTTGTTTGTCAGAGTTTTTTGCAGAGAACATGGGAGATTTTTTCATCTTCCTGCGTCGATTTGCAGACGATGTTTTGGAGACTTCTGCAGAAAGTCTGGAGCAGATCCTTAACTTCATCACTGTCTTCATGGGTAACGTAGAGAGGTACACAACTTGACCTATCATGTCAGTGATTGTAGTCAGTTGAAAGGAAGAATTGTGAGGCCCAATAGGGTTTGAATGGTGCAGGCCATCTTGAAAGTGTTCCCATATCACTTCAATCCCTCCTGTCCCGTTATGCACAACAGGATGAAGAACCCTCATTTAAGAGCAAAGCTGGCAGAGGTCTTAGAGGCGGTGATGCCCCACATGGAGCCGGTGGCTCCTGGTGCTGTTCAGCCAATTGTGTTCCAGCGAGAGAGAGTCTTTTGCTCTTACAGACATGCACCTCAGCTGGCCGAGGCCCTCATCACTGTGTTTGTCGACATTGAATTCACAGGTGAAGCCCGTTGTATTCCTCCCCAAGTTTTGATTTGCTAGTGCTAGATGTAGATGGAAACAGCACTGAACTTGTTTTTTACTGCAGTTTGATTAAAGCCATATTTACATCCATAGACTGCTTAACTGGTGCTGTCACACGTATTCACACTTGACACCTGATTAAAACGTCATGTAACATTCACAAGGATCTTTTTCTAGTCAGGTGAAACTGTTCAGAGGTTGGATTGTGTGTGAACACCTGTGTGTGTGTGTGTGTGTGTGTGTGTGTGTGTGTGTGTGTGTGTGTGTGTGTGTGTGTGTTCTAGCTGGATGAAGTGAAAAGAAAACTACGAGGTAGCAATAAGGCATGTTTGATTTTATTTGGTTTTCCTCTCTTTTTTTCAGGTGATCCTCATCAGTTTGAACAGAAATTCAACTACAGAAGACCCATGTACCCCATCCTCAAGTACATGTGGGGCAAAGAGAACTATAGAGAGAGTATCAAGGTAACAAGAAAACAGAGTCTATAAGATTCTTTATCCAAGTGAACTGTTCAAAACAATGGTATGATGGTTTTTTACTTTTAAAAAAAACAGTTATAAATTCTTTTTCTGCTTGAGTTTGGTGTGTTCTTCATGTGGTTGCTCTGACAATCCTCAAAAATCTTATCCTGTTCCAATCATGTTGTTTGCTGTCCCAATAGCTAGAAACAAACTCTTTAAATCTCACCTAAAAATTCACTAACCACTGAAGGCTTAATAATAAGTGTATAAATGTGTATCCACACCACATACTATTGAACCGGGATGGCAGTATAGGAAAAATATAAATATGGTGTTAATATTTTGTGGTGGGTGTACATAAACATCTTTATTGGCTATGTGGTGCATTATGGAGTTTATGATCGGGCAACTTCATCAATAGCAGATATTGATTTTTGGTGGCAAGATCAGCAAATAATCTCCTCCAGAAGGCCTCCATTTTTCCTCTCTCTCACCACATCTCATTCAAATGGTTTTCTAGTATGAGAGGAGTCGCAGTGAGGAAAGGTGGAGGAAAAGAGGAGGAAAGAAAACACCTTGGGGTGTACTTTTATAGCCCTGCGATGGACTGGTGAGCTGTCCAGGATGTTTGATTTTATTTCACTCAATGCATGCTGGGATAGGCTTTGGCTCCTTGTTACTTCCCTCACTAGCCATAAGTGTAAAGGTGATGAAGGAATGAATGGGGGGCAAAAACAGGCATGCATGGTTTACCACCAGGTGATTATATATTGGGAGACTGTAGTTTATTAATCAGATTGATCCCAATGTGCTCTTCATTTAGTCTGACATCTCTTGTTTCAGCATTTGGCACACTATGCGTCTGAGAACCTGGAGGCCATGAACCCCCCTCTGTTCCTCAGGTTCCTCAACTTACTGATGAACGATGCCATCTTCCTACTGGATGAGGCCATTCAGGTAAGACAGATGAGTTCACCGTCACCCATACATGCAAAACTTTACACCAATTTTGGCACATAAGCTTTTCCATCACAGTACTATTGTGTAGTATAAAGAGTAAACTGCCATTATGATTTCACTTCTGTTTGTCTGGTGTTTATTCAGTTTGTTTTGGTGCTCACTTCACATGTAATTGGTGGTAAAGGTTAGCTTTGCGTAAGCCCAAACCACAAAATACTGGACACAAGGAGCGAATCTGGCCCAGATTTGATCAGCTATGGAGATATAAACTTGCTTGCCAAAAAAGTTTATTAATTTAAATCCTCATAACTTGTTTATTATTTTAGCTGTGTTTTTATCATAGTCAGACTTTCATTTTTTTCCTATTAGCTCAACAAAAGAATAAGACTGATCTTCTTGTGTTGTAGTACCTGAGTAAAATCAAGGTGCTGCAGCTGGAGCGGGATCGAGGGGAGTGGGAAGCCCTGGCCCCTGATGCCCGAAGAGAGAAAGAGTCAAGCCTGCAGATGTTTGGACAGCTGGGACGCTTCCACAACATCATGTCTAATGAGACCATCGGCACACTGGCCTTCCTCACCTCAGGTTAATCAGAAAAGATTTGACTCTTCATATGGATTCATCCATTTAAAGTTTGTCTTCATCCCTCCCATGGTTTTTCTTTTATCATTCTCCTCATTTCCAGAGATCAAGGGGATCTTTGTGCACCCCTTCCTGGCTGAGAGGATCATCTCCATGCTGAACTACTTCCTGCAACACCTAGTGGGTCCTAAGATGGGTGCCCTTAAAGTCAAGGACTTCAGTGAGTTTGACTTCAAGCCCCAGCAGCTTGTTTCTGACATCTGCACCATCTACCTGAATCTGGGGTATGTTGTGAACACTCCTTTTTGTAGAATTGTTAACAATAGAGAAGAAACTGTAAAAAGGCATCTAGCTGTCTTTTAATGGTGTATAATTTGTTTAATCTCATTATTTTATTGGTGCCATATCCTCTGGAGAATAAATAAAGTGGCACACTGCTGAGTACGATCACTGTTGTGGCTTCCAATAAAAGAAATGTTGGTTTCTGTCTTCGGCAGTGATGAGGAGAATTTCTGTGCTACAGTCCCAAAGGATGGACGATCGTACTCTCCTACCCTCTTTTCCCAAACAGTTAGGGTACTGAAGAAGATAAACAAGCCCGGGGACATGATTGTGGCTTTTGGACTCCTTGCTGATAAAATAAAGGTTGACATTTGACTTGTAAACTGTTTGCCAGACATAACACTAGAATACAGCAGTTTTATGAATCTATGCAGTGGTCACTGTGGTGAATACAGATGGAAACACTTGAAAGGTTTGTCGTCATTGTGCCTCTATTTCAGTCCCATGCAGACAGACAGCAGCAGGAAGAGGAGACGTATTCAGATGCCCCAGATGAGTTCTTGGATCCCATCATGTCCACTCTCATGCTGGATCCTGTTCTTCTCCCTTCCTCCAATGTCACAGTTGACCGCTCAACTATAGCAAGGCATCTCCTCAGGTTAGTTACTTCCTACGGAGCACTGAAATTCTCTTGAGATGATTGTCATTATTTGTCTTTTCTGTAGGCAGAGAAATTGGGATATTTGTGTTTATTGTAATCTATCGTAATCTTATTAAGTGCTATTACTGTACAGTAAGAAATTAAACCTGTGAATGAGACATAAAAACTTGGTGTGCAGGAGTCAAATATGTAACCATTTATTATGTCCTCCTCGCAGTGACCAGACAGACCCCTTTAACCGCAGTCCTCTAACCATGGACCAGATCAGGCCGAACGAGGAACTCAAACAGCAGATCTTACAGTGGCTGGATAAGCATAAGCAGGAGAGGCTGCAGCTGGGACCCAGTGGCTAGCCGGAGCCAGTGATCCCTCGCTGTGATAAACAATGACTGCATCCTTGTTTTCTCTCCTGGCTCACATCTCGCGTGCTCCTCTGCTTCTTGGCTAGTCCATGGTGTGCTTGCCTCTGTGGATTTCCTCTGACTCCTCCAGTCTGACTAACATTGCATTAGCCTTTTCACGCAGCCTTCATGCTCAGTGGATATTCTCAGTCCAGGTAAACTGTAGCCCACCGGCTGGTGACAACTTCAAAATCCATGCACAGTAGCTGTTTGACTCCCATGATGCCCTATGGTAACAATAGTAGGGTGATTCAGCCTCTGGTTCCTCTCTCCCTGAATACTGTGTATTAATTAGTTATTATTACAATCAGAACTGTGGCCAGAAGTATCAGTTTCAACAGGACTTGTTGAATGTACTGTATGAACTCATGACTGGCCAGCTGGCCCTATCTGGATTTTATACTGCAAGGTAAGTATTTTTGGGAACTGTTAAGGCAGAACATGGATGGAATCGCTTATGATTTGACCTTGATTTCACCTTCATGAAGAATACATTATGCACTGCCTTTGAAAGATCTTGAACACCCTATATTTTAGCACTTTTGGTTAAATCTCAAGCAGCATTGTAAATAAAATCAGCAATTAAAAGTCAAGCATAGGTTAAACTGAATTTAATTGTGTGTGACTTTTATTTTAGTGGAAATAATCTAGATTTACTTGGAAATGTTCAAAATCTTGTTCACTGTAATAAGACAACCTGTAGCACAAAACCATACTGTGAAATCTGTATTTGAACACTTATAGATGAATCTTCAAGTGCACCTGCCTTTAATCAAGCACTAATTAAAGACCTCGTTAGGATCTGAGAGCTTGCTAATTAATAGGTTGTTGGATATAAGGATTTAAACTGTTTCATTACTATACAATAATTCCACAAATTTGAAGCACGTTTTAGGATGTAGTACATACACAAGCACACATTTTTAAAAATGAAATCTATGTAAAAATGCCAGGATGCACTGACGAAATTAAAATTACCAGCATTGGTAGACACTATTGTTTGGGATGTCAATGCAGAGTGCAAAGAGGAGAGGAGCTGCTCACTGTGGTTACAGATTAATACTAATTGACAGTGGTGTGATGGCTCCAGGGGCAATTTGAACAGCAAACAAAAAAATTGCGTAATGTTTAAGTGTTGAATCCTTGGGAAAAGATTTTTGCTCGCAATTTGTGTCAATTGTAAAATGTAAAGATTCCTCAGATTTTAGAAAGCTCCCTTCAGAGAAGACATGATACAACTGTTTTCACCCGCTGAGTAGTGCTCCTCATGTCTCAAGCTGATCCTCGTGTAAAATCTGTGAAGTGCAAATGACGGCTCCTGACACAAAAAGGCAAGAAGATGCTATTAAAACGCTGCTTTTGATTTTGCAAACTGGAAAAACACAGTGGCTGTTCTGGAAATGTCATCAAATTTCTCCTAAACTATCAACCAAAGTCTGACTGAATAAATTTGAGAAATATGAGAATGAGAAATAATTCATAATATATCTACAATGCCTAGTTTTAATACAATTTTAGTGGTGAAACATGATTTTTGCTAAATATATTCTGGCTAAGTTATTTCCAATAAGATTAAAACTCACAATATTTTCTCTATTTATTTATATCAACTGCTCATATGGTTTAATTTTAAGGTCTTTACAATGACCATATTTCTTGAGATTGAACCGAAAAAATGCCAAAATATAGGCTGTTCAATCATTTTTGAGTGGCAGTGCATATAATCATTGTCATCCTTTGAATTAACATTCACCAGATTAACTGATGTATCCTGATCTAGCATTTTGAACAGATGTTTTGTTGTGTGCAACATGGTGAACTAACATGTGAGCAAACAGTTGATCAATAGAACCGGTGCCTAAAACCAAGAGCCTTGCAGTTAACGTCAGCGAATGAGGATCTGACTTGTTTCATACTCTTAAGAGACATAATCATGAGTTTGTTTCTTTAGGGCATATAGGGAGCTGTGGGTAGAATATAAAAGAAAGAAAGATCAGAAAAAGATTACCTGTTTCTTGAGTAGCTTTTTGAGTTATTTTAATTCAAAATCAAGTGTGGTTGTATAAATGGCAAAATGTGAGAGAAAGATTACCATATATTTGTTGGCATGCCCTCATACTGTATGTTGAATATCTACCACCTGAATGATTACATGGGTTAAATTATAATGCAATATTTTTGTTTTAATTGTGATTATAAAATGTTTATTTTGGATGTACAGTATGATTAAGAAATAAAACTAATGTGTGTTATATAAGACATTGTTATGCTCTTTCAGAAATGTGACAGATTTCTGTCCATTGCAGTGTACTTTTTGCTATCAGAGTAGAACATCATATCAGTCATGAAATAGCTAACAAACAGAAAAAGAGGACCTTAACAGACCAGTGTAAGTGTAGATTATTTACCAGTAACTGATACTGATGCCACATATTGTTTTAGAACAATGGTTTAGGTAAGTATGAATTTGAGAACATTTTACTCTTCCTTTAATATCTGCTGTGTGTCCGGTGTCTTGATGTAGCACACTTCAGTCTGAGTTTTAAGCAGCTTGTATAGTAGTGATGTCTACATGTCGGGCAATCTCAGCAACTATATGTGAAATTCTTCAGAGCCAGAGCCTCCCATGCACTGTGTCTGTATGTACTAACAATTCTCACACGACTTTAAGAACTCAGAGACATTTGTTTTGGGCAACATGAGCTCCAGTCTTTGTGCATGGAGCTGCTCCTGGTTGTAACTTGCACATTTAGTGAACATCACAAACTTTAATGTTTATTTTAACAATTAGCTGTTTCTATTAATGAGTATTGAGAAAAACTCTCAGGTTATAGGAACTACAACTGGAACTTTTGTGCCCATTAAGTAACAGCATCTCAAAAGGGGAAATTAGGAATTCAGATTCCCTAAAAAAACTAAACAAAAAAAATCTGAGACAGACAATAGTTTCTTGTACATTCACATCTGAATGAAAATGTCAGTTGACGAAAGGATCTGATCAAACTGTGTTTTCAACTGTACTTCTCTATTAATAGATGCATATAATTTTCTCTGTGGCTGACATTAAGTCAAATCATCTTTCATAAATTGTAATTGTAATTAAGCCTATTGACTTGAAACAAACTCCAAACTGCTCCTCTTTCAATGAGACACCAGAACGTGTGTATCTCCCCCAAACAAGGAGATGGATGAAGGGCACAGCAGTTTTTAAAAAGGCTATCTTGTAAAAAGTGTATAGTATAGGTGGTTTTGTTGTGAGTGGGGCAGCAGAGCAATATTCTTTTGAGGCGCAGAATTAATTGCTACGCCCCTGTCTTAATACATAAATACAGATAACTATTACAATATGCCTTGCTTTTTTCAGTCGCAGCTTGTCTTGCGTTATCTTGGAATTTGCAACTTTTAAAAAGCGTCTCACTTTCCTTTTTTAAGAAACCGCACTGCAAGCTAGGACGGTCTTGTCCTAGTTGTCCCTTGTGATTCAAGTGCGAAGCTCCTTTCCCGGGCAAAGCCCCTGAACCTGATTTGGATTCAGCCATGCAGAGCCTGAATAGGGTCGCTAAGAAAATGCATTGTCGGGGTTTCTTCAGTTCCACCCCGAAACATGCATAACGATGTGTCGGCCACTGAAAGCGGAGCGCTGTGGTAGAGGTTGTTTATGTGGAGTGCTGGGTTAGGGTTCCGCCCACCGAGGTATCTCTGATCGCAGGGCAGACAGAGAGTGTAAAATGGCGCACAGCTGTCGGTGGCGGTTCCCCGCTCGGCCCGGAGGGAGCAGCAACTCCGGTACCGGGAGGAGAGCGGGCCGAACCAGGGTTACTGCCTCTCTGCGGAGTGTCTCGGGAGCCCACCCCAACGCAGCTGGGCTCGGACCCGGGTTTGATGCTGCACTACAGGTCTCTTCGGTTATCAGGAGCAACCTGCAGAAATTTCGGGATGTTTTGGGGGAATCGAGTGACTCGAGCAGCGGGGAGGTAAGTACAGGAGCAGCCCGATGGTTACCCGGGAGCATCGGTTACACAGCTGCAGGAGAGCCGTTTATTACATTTCAGATGAAGAGCTAACGGTTACTCTCTGCCCAAACGTTGACCATATTTTCCTCTCCCTAACGTTAAGTGTGGCTGAGAGCAAACTTGTCATTTCCAGGATGCTCAGTTAACTTTGAATTGGTCGTGTGGCCTTAAACTCTACAGTAACGTGTTATAACGTTAACTTTACTTGGAAACAACACAAACACCAAACGGTTATCAGGTTTATGGTCTCAACAGTCCTACTGGATAGAAAGTTTTCTTCTCAGTGGAGTGTGAGGACAGGCTACATCTACACAGTTTGGATGAACTGGTGCTAATGTTAGTCTGCTAGCCCGATCAAAACATTGTGGAGAAATCCTGGTGTTGTCTTGTTAATTAAAACATACAATTAACACATAGCATAATACTGGCACATCTGGCGACTAACGTACACTGTGGAACTAAGCAGTTACAACTGGTTTACTAGTTAGCTACCTGACATTAGCTTGATGTGAAGGCTTCAAGGCTGGTCATGTTACCTTCAAATTCATGTACATCAACACACAGTAAAAGTTAACGTCCCGTATTAGCATGAATATTAATTTCCTACAGTAAAATACTATATAAGCATCCGTGTTTATCATAACGACGTTTCCTCGTGCTGTAATAGCACAGGAGCTTCAACATAGCGTGTATTATGTTTGAAAACAAGACATGTCAACTTGAAGGAGGCGAGAGTACACAATTGTGGTTTGTTACTAGCTAACGTGAACTTAGCTGTCTGTCTGCAACGTCTCCGAGAAAGGGCTATTCGTTATTCACTTTACTTGCTTCCAGATTTCTATTAGATAATCTTTGCCAGCTAATTAGCTTATTCTTTACAACCTGAGCTAAAGGGATGACTGTTTGCAGTGAGGTGTCAACCTTACAGCTAGGCTTGGCTAACATAGCTGATTTGTTAGCTCGCAGGCTAGCTGTCTACATCTCGCAGCTAAAACTACACCATTATTCTCCGGTTGTAAGCGATGTTAAAGTTGCGGGTTTGCTCGGGAGGTTGATGTGTTTACCCCCGGGCAGCATATTGCTACATAACGGGTTAAAGCATCGTACCTAAAGTTTGCGGAGCTCATACACACAACTAAATCATTTCCACTGCTGTTTAGTGTTAAGCTAGGACAGCTACCATGCTACGCACTACGCCACGCTAGCCATCGGGGCTATTGCTGATGCATAGGAAAATGGGAGGTGGACATGTTTTCCCCTTCTCTACACAGCCAGCACGTAGCTAGTACCAAAATAATATCGGGTTAATAATGCTTGGAGATGACGTCTGATACACAGGCACATACTCAAAATCACTCCCTTCAGTGTTGAAGTGCTAATAAGAGTATATCGATAGGGCTTGGTGTATGAATTCGCTTCGTTTTTGTCAGAGAAATGAGACTTGCTCGTGACAGTGCGCATGCAGGGCTGGCTACAATAACAACGAGCCCCTTCTTGACGGACCGTGTGATGTGGGGGTGTGTTCGCCTTAGCGAACTACCATCTTCCTTCTTCATGATGAGCAGCATGCGTTCATTGCAGTGGGAGTACACTGTGTGGGGATGTTTACCACCAGCTCCAGTGCTCCTAGTCTTGAGCACAGACGGAATGCCTATTTGGTTGAAGCACAGCAGTATTTGCATGCATATTAGTTAGGCATTTAGCTATGTTTTTATATTCTGAACTTATGCGTGAAATTTTACATACATTTTGAATCGTGTTTTGGAGATTATAATAGCTCTTATTATAGTCAGACTGTAGAATAATGGATTGATTTATATTTAACATCTAAGTTTTATGATATTCTGGAGAAACATTAATTTTATTTAAAATATATATGTGAGCAAATTGCTTCTGAAGTAACTAGGAGTCCCTCTGACCCTTAACTTCTAAAGACTGACAATAACTGAGAGTATAGCAGTATTTTGGATGTGTGGAGACAGACTGGAACTTGAATTATATGGAAGGTGCAGACACAGCATGGTGTTTTCATTGATTTTGAAGTACATTTGTACTTTTAATCAGTGATTTATGGTGTACTGGAGAAACACACATTTTACTTGAAATATCAGTTCTGTGTTTTTAAGCTTTTTGAGTCCCTCCCATCCCTACTTTCAAAGACTGACAATGGATGAGAGTATAACAGTATATGGGATGTGTAGAGACAAACTGGACCATAAAATCCCAGTGCTTGAATCATATGAAGATTGCACACATAGCCATCTTTTACATACATTTGTGCTTTACATCACAGCTGTACAGCATGATATTCTGGAGAAACATTTTATGTGATATAATTTTATGTGAAACATCATCCTTATAGGCAACTGGCTTTTTAAGCAATTAGGAGTCCCGTCTTCCCCTACTCCAGTGAATGAGAGTATAGCAGTATTTGGGATGTATGGAGACAGACGGGACCATTCAGTCCTCATGGAACCTGAAGCCTATGGAAGTTGCAGACACAGCATGGTGATTTCATTCAGAGGCAGTGTAGTGCCTGTCTGGCCAGACCAGGGCAGGATTGTTCAGGCTCACTGCAGCCTGCTGAGCTCACAGGGCGACCCTGAACAGAGCGCCAGCCGGACACTTGGTCACCCCTCCTTCCTCCATTCAGGCAGAAAGACCCAAATCCACTTCAGACACACACAACCCCGTCTGAGAGGCAGAGCAACTTTTCTTCTGACAGCTGCCACTTTGGAATGGATTACTAAGCCTATTGGGGTGGCTCAAAAGGGTGCTTGTTGGCTGTTGCTGTCCAAATGAAGGCATTTGTTAGCTTTTGTGCTTGTGTAGGGAATTCATTTTCTTGATCCGGCCAAATTGCTATTGCTTGTTTTGGTGCCGAGTTCAGTCCATGTTGACTTTTTTATACATGTGTGACCTTATCACCCCCATCACCATAACCTCAATCCCAACCTCACTGTCCACCTAATCAGACTTTGTGTCATTTTCCCTTTTTGTTCTTGATCCATTATATCTTGCTTTATGCTGCATCCATTCCACTCACATATTATTACTAGTGTTTAATCAGTCATACAAAAGTGCAACTGAATAGATGGATCAACCCAAATGTCTCTTTGCCGCACTGGTTTGAGAGAAATAGTGTGTTTGAGCGGAAGGGGCTTTAGTCCAGCAGGTGTTTGGCCTATTTAAATGGAAGACCCCCCATCCTTTCCCCCCCACCCGCTAACCCATCCCAGAGACAGCGTGTGGATTGGAGCAGGAAGCTTTGTGTCTGCTTTTATTCTAGCTCCCACAAAGTGCGGGCGGCTGAAAGAGCACAGGCAGGGATATCAAAGGGTGCGGGGCGACCCCCCTACTCCCAACGGGATAACGCTGGGAGGAGAATTAGTCACAGACCCTCCCATCCATGGCTTTATTCTGCTACAGCAGAATGCTTTCGGAGTTGCCTGACTGGGAGAAAGGCGGCAATTGTGTCGTCTTTCTTACTCTTTGTGTGTGTGTGTGTGTGTGTGTGTGTGTGTGTGTGTGTGTGTGTGTGTGTGTGTGTGTGTGGTGGTTGGGGTGTCCCTCTGGCTTTATGTCCCTTATTGCACTCAGGAGTAGGCGTGTCTTCTTTGTCTTTATTTTGATTAGAACTTCAATTCACACTGCCTGTTGGGTGGGTAGGAGGGGGTGTGTGTCTGTGGGTGCCTGCCAACCTGTGTGAGTGTTGGTGTGGGTGTGTGTGTGTGAGAGAGCAAGAAAGACACCGTGCACACGTGCCAATCAGTCTGTTTGTCTTTGTCCATTGACTGTCTTTCGTCTCCTTACGTGCGAGGTGTAGGAAGAGGAGGCATCTTGCCCTAGCAAGTGTTTGTTTTGGTCTGTGTGCTGTCGAGCAAATGTGAAACAGTTGCACTTAGTGTTGGGACACTTGGAAAAAACAAATGTCCACCTTTTGCTTGGGGCTGACAGGAGTCACAAAGTAGTACCACTGTGTAATTCATTCTGGTGGAGGAAACAAGATGTTTCATTTTTGTAATCAGTGACTAAGAGCGGATGTTAAATGTGCTTTGATATTACTCACATTTTCTGCTTTCTATAGCTAATAGTATTTGTTGCCGCAATTCTTTTAAAGAGATGTGTCATCAAAGGGGGCATATAGAAGTATGAGCTCATCATCAATTTACATTCCAGGAAGGGATGAGGCATAGTGTCGGCACAGTAAATCCAAGAGGAAAGCTTCCTGGAATGTGTCAAGAAAATGTTGTTTTCATACTAGTAGGGAGGAATGGCTTCTTAAGAGGGGGTCTCTAGCATCATACTGACTGACGGGGGCCTAACCCTAAAAACATACACATCTGTTTGACATCCCTTCCCTCAGTCTGAGTCACATTTCCTCATCAGTACTTGTTCTCATGTTTTCCTGTCTTAAAGCTAGTGTTTTAACTCATGTACTACAGTTCAGGTACACTTAATATTTATTATTTTAAAGGGTCATTGTGTGTTTTAAAGTGAAGACATTTTGGACTTTTAATGTGAAAGCACCTCAGGAAATGTTGACAATGCCAACGAGATTAACTAATCTTACCAACATTTCAAAAGTTTAAATAATAATAGATAGAGACACTTTGGCACATTTTTGAAACATTGCAGTGATGAAATAGATTTTATTGCCCATCTTACATCGCACAATAAATGGAAAGTCGATAACTTTACATCTTATGTGATCAACTGGTACTGAATAAGTGTTGAGGTACCTAGCCGTAGTGGTTATGCAGTTGAAAACTGATTTGAAAAACCATAATATAATGGGTCAGAACCTGAATACCTATGTCTTAATCACACTTAAAGCCCAGTTAAGTTTAGGGAAAGATTGTGGTTAGTTAAATTTTACAAATGATAGCAGTCCTAGCTTCTACTTTGAGACCGGAGGTGAACTGAGGTCCAGCCTTTGTACGCCCATCCACTTCCCAACCTACATAAATGACTTTTCGCTGTGCTATATGAACAGCCCGCTACTTCCTTAATGTTGCTGGTGAATGTATAGCAATTGCAAATTAGTTTCATATCAAGATCATTTGTAGGGGACATGGTTGACTGATCACGATAAGAGTTTTTTTTTTTTTGGTTTGTGAACTCTCTTATCCACTTCCGTCATTTAGTCTGTTTTTACTCTTCCGATTTCACTAAGTTATGGCCTTTTTGTGATACAATACAGCTTTTATGAGCACCTGCAGGCCACAGCTGTGTGCACAAACTCTCACTATAGGACTCACATAGGTGGTTTGAATTCATCTTAATTAACCTTGGTCTTGGATTCCATGATTGAGTAACTAATTCAGAATGAAGATGCATTTCAGAAAGCCACTTGTTAAGCACAAATAACTTTTCTAGATTACGGCCTGGTTTATACTCTGCCTGGGAAACTGGGCCCTAATCTGCAGCCCATCGTCTACAATCAGTTTGATTTCTCTTAAATGCTGTCTTGAAAGGCAGTAAAAGTCCCATAACCTTTCTCAGTGTGCAGTAGTGCTGTCAAAATGATACAGATGAATACCTCAAACCAAATTCACATCCGTCACATAACTTTCAGGGAGAGTCCCTTGCACCTCCTGAAAATCATAATGTTGTTTCCACAATGAATCAGTTTCTTTTCATTTTCTCTCTCTTTTAGTGTTTTATATCATGTAATTTATGCATTGATCAGTTAGATGAGATGTGACAGACCAGCAAGAAGTAAAACGGCTCAGGTTTTCACACTGAGAGTGACAGCTAAAGCCAGCAAAGATGAAGAAGAACTTGAACAGTTGTGTTCAAAAACATTCTTGTACACTCTTCAGCTGAAGAGATGAAATAGAAAACAGAAACTCTGGTCTTTCCAGTAACCTTTGTATCCTCTGCATGTTGCAAGGCAAGGTAGTACATGAACCTTACCTTGCTAATCTACTACAGTGTTTGTTTACTTCTTGAAGTTACCTCCCTGAGCCTGCCCTACTATTGAGCTCATGGTGAGCCTTGTGTTTCACACGCTGCTGCTCTGTGCTCGGCAGCCAGTGGGCGGGAAGCGAGCGAGCAAGCAATGAGTGACTGACTGAATATGTGTTTGGGAGCATGGTAGAGAACAGGAATAAGGGGGAGGATAGGGGAGCCTTGTCGTGTGTGGGAGGCCTGTTTAGATTGGGATTTGGCAAGCTTCTGCATGAGCATGTTAAAACCCCAAACCCTTTTCATCCTCAGTGCTCCCAGGAGACGACTGCGCTCCCTCTGCTGTTGATGGTGCATGTGGTCAAGATGCTGCTTCCTTGTCTCTCTTTTCTCTCCTCTTCACCCTCCTCCCACAGCCCTCCTCCTTTCCTCACTCTTGTTTGCTTGCTTGCCTTGCCTGTGCTCCCCTCCCCCGCATATTCACTCCTATGTTCTGCTTGTTTACATCTTGCTGTGCAGTTCATGCGCAGGGGGTGTGTTTTTTTCATGTGTGTGGCTGACAGAATCAGGAGGTACATGTGCGCATGTATGAGTCTGCGTGTACATGAACCTGTGCAGTCTGCTCTGTGCACTTGCCTCTAGAAAAGCGTGTCGTGATGTCATTGACTGCTACTCGCACTATCACAGCGAGTCAGAGCCGTCCGTTGGTACACCGCCCCCCTCAGCTCTGCAACACCAACCAAGAGCAGCAGCTTGCTCAGAGAGGAGAGGATGCTGGTATTACTGTGAGGAGAGGGGAAGAGGAGAGAGAAGCGTAAGAAGATGAGGAGTGGAGGATGCTCAGATTAGTATTGCCTGCCAGGATAAACAGCAGAATTGACTGTCTGTTATTGTTGTTTGTTTATATGTAGAACAGATGAAAGAGACAGTTTTGTAGCACACATTTGTATATTTTCTAATTAGATTCCACAGTGTGTGTGTTTCAGACACATTTATGTGTCAGTTATTCACATTGTGATGTGTGTAACTCTTAGCTGGTGCAAATCAGTTTGCATGTAGTCATGTGCACACACTTGCGTGGACTACACTTGGATAGCAGCTGCTCTACAAACTGGGCCAACGAGACCTCAACTGCATCCCCACACGCTGCTATAAATAAACATGATGAAATGACATACTCACCTCCACTCTTAAACACACACACTGATTGCGAGAAGTAGTGGCACAGAGAGGATACTGAAGATGTTAATCATCCTCTAGTGATTTCTCTGTTGCAGAGGCTTTACTGAGGCATGAGAGGAAGGATTGATGTACAGTCTGTACATTACATTTACATTTGCATGCATCATTTCTTGAGTCACAAAGAAGATTAACGCATGTTTAAGTCAGTAATTCATTAAGTGAAATTTGAAGTGCAACTTGTGATATATTTGCTTTCATTTGTTCCTGAAATATAGTATATTTTTGTTGTACAAGAACATGGCACTTCATTGATTACAGCCTGTTTAATGTGCCAGGTTAGGTTCTCAGATGCTTTTTGACACATCATAAGACCCAGTGCCTAACAAATGGGTGATGAGTCTTTGTTTGTTTTCCTACAGTATGTTTTATCACACTTGTTCTAAGGTAATAACACCTAACATGTTCAGGAGGAAAACTTTGATCTCCATGTGTTTCAGTGGAAGAATGGGACTGATGGCGTGTGATGCAGTCGTGTTTTTTATGTCATGGAGTAATAGGTGAATAAAGTTGAAAATGGCTCAGCTTTTGAGCAGACAAAGTCAGACTGAGTGTCACTTTTGTCAAAACTGGAGTATTGCTGCATTGCTACTTGGTACTATTTGATGAATGAATTGGATGGAATTTGGTATAGACCTTCATGTTGCCTAGAGGATGACTCCTGATGCCCTTTATTTTAACTAACAGACCAAACCTTTCGTTCAGTTCAGAAAAACTCTAAAACTAATGAACAATGTCCTGTCAGCCTACATTAGCACATTAGTAACATTAGCATGGTAACATGGGAAATGTTAGCATGTCATACTAACATGGTAAATGTCAGCACGTTATCATGCAAACAATTGATATGCTAGATGTTATATTTAAATAGATAATGTTAGCAAATTAACATGCTACATGTTACATGATAAACATTTGGGTATCAACATCCAACAGTAGGCGCGTTAACATGTTAGGCTAGATTGTTAGAATTCAGCTAAAAGCACAGCTGAGTGGAAGTACTTCTTCTGAGACTGTCAAAGTAAAGCTGAGACTGAGGAAAGTTTAACTTGGCTGAGGTAAGCTCCACCTGTGATGTTCTGAGATGGTCACTGTACATAGGATAAGCCCTTTACATTTAAGTAACAACATGGCCTCTGGTGCCATGCTCAAACCACACTTCACATGTTTTGCCTCACTAGTGGAAAGGATGTAAGCTTCACAGGGCTGTTCACATGGTTAAAGAATGTAGGCCTCTTTTTCTTTTGTGTGTCTTTCTAGCTGTCTATGTATGACCAACTACCTTAGCATTTTACTGTTCCCTCAGGGAGCTGGAACGATGTGTGATGTGTTAGTCACCCAGTAAGATTTTGTTGTTTGCATTTCAAACTATCTGTTGTGGTTTGAGCCTTCTCCAGCTGGCAGCTTGTCGTCCCAAAAACCAGAGAAACATGAGAACAGAGTAAGCCAGCAGGCGAAAGTGAGACTGAGGACATTTAGCCTTGAAGTCTTGGTCTTCATCTGAGTCTGACTTCAAAAATGACTCAAGTGTTGGACATCTAGGCCAACTGACAGTTATGTACCATGATGGATGCTGTAAAGTTAACCAACCATTGTGTTTTCTTGTAATGTTAGCATTACAATTGTAATATAATGTACAATTGTATGGTTGCAAAACATTGATTAGTTTTCTTTTTTTTTCCCTTTTTATTGTAGGAAGAAGCGTTTGTAGGATTTGGAACGGTTGTTGAGCAGAAAAGAATACAGAGCCCTTCAACAACTTCTTCAGGTAAAGTTATTTATGTAACTCACTACTGGTCTATCAGGGACCTTACTGTCATCTTGAGATACCTCTGCCTGTACAGGTTGTCTATATTTAATGCTACCATCCTAACTAAATGTCTTCTGTTTTGTTCTCTGGTTTTATCAGCGGGCCCACCCATACAGGAGAAGAAACCCAGAGGTCGTCCCCCACGGGCCCTGACTGCCCAGAAAGCTGCTGCAAGTTTACCTTCCCCCTCCTCCCTTCCCTCCCCCACACATGTGAAACCTGAGGGCCCTGAAAGGCCAGCTGAGAAGGTGAAAAGGCTGCCAGGGAGGCCGCCTGGCACCGGGGAAAAGAGAAGAGGTCGACCCCCTTCTTCAAGCAGCAAGAAAGCTTGGAGTACAGGCAGCCATGCAGCAGGGGAGGACAGTAGGCAGGCTGGGTCTGAGTTGGGCATGGACACAGAGGAGGACAAGGACAGAAAGGGTGCCAAGAGGACGCCACTGGGATCTGCTCAGCCACATGACACTGAGGCAAAGCTTCCCAAAGGTGGACGGGGTGAATCCAAAGTTACCAACCTGAAGAGGCTGAAAGCGACTAAACTCGCCCCTCTCAAGTCACCACTCAAGACTTTGCCTGGTGTACCCCGACGCAGACGTGGGCGACCACCCTCAGCAGAGCGTCTCAAAGCTGAGGCAGCTGCTGCTGCTGCTGCTGCTGCTGCACAGCTGTCTACCTCCATTGAATGTGGGGAAGGGAAACATAAGGTCTTTAGGGTCAGAGGGGGAGATAGAGGCACAGAACCACACACTCCTCAGCAGCCCATGCTGAGGAGTGTGGATGGTGCTGAGGACCAGGACTCTTCTAATCCACCTGCCTCCCCGTCTCCCTCCAAGCCAGGAAAAACAGTGGGCCTCAGAAAAAGCCCTCGCCATAGAAAGCCTGTCAGAATTGTCCCCTCTTCTAAACGCACTGATGCAACCATCGCTAAACAGCTGCTGCAGCGTGCTAAGAAAGGAGCACAGAAGCGACTGGAGAAAGAAGCTGTAGCCATCGGGGGTAGTGGGACAGGAACCATTGAAGCTGGCATCAGGAAGACCCAACGGAAGAACATCAGGCAGTTCATCATGCCTGTGGTCAGCACTGTCTCCCTTCGCATCATCAAAACCCCCAAGCGCTTCATTGAAGATGAGGGCAGCTTTGGAACCCCACCACCCCATATGAAGATGGCACGGTTAGAAACAACCACCTCATCTGTCTCCACATCTGCCCAACCCACCTCCACCACCTCCTCTTCCCCCTCTCCTGTACTGGTCTCCTCTACACCTGCTGTTACTAGCACTGGCACCACTGCTCCGATTGACTCCCTCCCCCCTCCTCCACCTCCTGCCCCCATCCCCAGTGTTCCATCAACAGCTGCCAGTCTGCTCAACAGCAACACCAACAATGCTGCCAACGGGCGATTTAGCAGTAGCGCGGCGTCTTGTGGCTCAAGCGCTGTGTCGCAGCATTCCTCCCAGCTCTCCTCTGCAGAGTCTTCCAGGTCCAGCAGCCCCAGCTTGGATGACTCATCTTGCGATTCCCAGGCTTCTGAGGCCACACAGGCTATGTCAGAGCCAGAGGATCACTCTCCGTCCTCGCAGGGAGAGAGGGAGGCCAACCTGTTACACAGCTCACGGCCTCCGTCTCCTCCCTCTGAGCCAGAGCCAGAGCACGTGTTGGCAGAGAGGAGTCGACGAGGCCGGAGAGGAGGACAGGTGGTTGGCCGGGGAAGTCAGAGCCAGAGGATGAGAGAGACTCTCACTACTGGGTCTAAAAAGCCAATTATCAGCCCACCAACAGGAGTGCTGATGTCCTCCTCTGCACTTGTAAATTCACAGCAAGCTTCATCCACAGCATCCTCCTCTTCTTCACCTCCACCTCCCCCTCTCCTCACCCCTCCACAGCCTCCCCAGTCAGCTTCCTCCAATACAGCTGCTATCATCGAGCACCATTCGCAGTCACCCTGGATGTCTCACCCCATCCCTCCATTCTTGTCTGGACCATCAGTGCTGTCCAGCTTGTCAGACAAACGAAGCCGCTCAATTCTGAGAGAGCCCACCTTCCGATGGACGTCCCTGTCCCACCCTGAACAGCAGTACTTTTCCTCAGCTAAATATGCCAAGGAGGGCCTCATCCGCAAGCCCATATTTGACAACTTCCGTCCTCCCCCGCTCACAGCTGAAGATGTGGGGCTGTTGCCCCAAGGTGTTAGTGGAGCAGGGGGAGCTGCTCAGTTCCCTGCACCAGGCAGCGGAGCAGGAACAGGGACTCGTCTATTTGCCCCTCTTCACACACACACCCACCACCAACATCCATCTTCATCTCGCTTTGATGCACCACTCCAGAAGCGAAGTCCATTGCTTCGTGCTCCACGCTTTACACCCAGCGAGGCCCACTCTCGCATATTTGAGTCTGTTACCCTGCAGTCTTCTTCTGGAAGCAGCCCTGGCTCTCTCTCCCCACACCAGAAATCCTCCAGCTCCAACAGAACCTCGCGGCGCAGGAGACGACTGGTCTCGGGAACACCACGTGGCCATCCACGGTCGCCTTCCCACTCAATGACCAGACGCAGCAGCCAAACAGGAGGCCAGCTGTCCGTGGGGAAAGTCTCCTCTGAGATGTCTGTGCTGACAGGCTCTGTCTCCAGTAGTAACCCCAGCTCTTTGCCAGGGGTTTCTACAAGTCCACTAGCCACTAGTGCCTTAACTGCTGTTCCTTTCAGCACCTTCTCCACCGTAACCATGGGTCTAGCCTCACAAGGGACACCTGATAGCAGGAGAGGGGCTTCTGGAAACCCACCTCCTTTGTCAACTACATCATCCTCTTCTTCCCCACTTTTCCCTGTCTTTCCTTCCAGTGCCCAGGATACGGCACGAGGAGCTGGGAAAGGAGGTAAAGAAAAAAGCTTGTCAGCTCCCCAGGAACCTGCTCCAAAGGAAAAAGAAAGGGATTCTGAGAAAAACCGAGAGAAAGAGAAGGAAAATAAGAGGGAAGGCAGGAAGGATTTGGAGAAAAGAAGTAAGGTTTCTACACCAGATGGCTCCCCCAATGCACCTTCCAGCCTGTTTACTGTGGATGGGAGGGACTCAGAAGATGCTCTTTTATCTCTTGCTCCAAAAAAGACTCCAGGGAGAAAAAAATCAACGTCAGCTGACGTGGTTTCCGATACTGCTTCCTCAGAGGGGCGTGGGCTCCATTCCACTGTTCCCATGTCCATTGCTAAGGGGCGTCTATCTAAGAAAGGCAGACCCTCTGAGAAAGGAACAGAGGTGGAGGATGGGGAAAAGGAGAAAGAGAAACAAAGTGCTCCTAACCAGCAGACAGCAAGCCTTCCAGGGCAGCCAGGCAGACAACAGCTCCCTGTCTCCTCTCTTGGATCAATGTTGGCACAAGCAGAGAAACAGCCTGTGACCGACAAGCGGGTAGTTGGACTACTGAAGAAGGCCAAAGCCCAGCTTTTCGAGATAAAGAAGAGTAAGCTGAAGCCTGCAGACCAGACCAAGGTCCAGGTCAGTTTTTCTGTTCATGTCTTGCATTCATAGTTATTGTTTCTCTCATCATATACCAACAATCTAGTGACTTTGACATGATGCTATGAATATTTGCTCTAAATATAAATATGCATTTGTACTCAAAGTGAAACTTGAATAGAAAAGTCCCACAGAGGGGTTTACTCAAGGGGAATTCTGTTAGATTATGCAGAAAGCATTGCCCTTTGAACAGAATATACTCCTCTGTTCTTCTACTGTTAATCTAAAGATACGATTATTATAGTCACATTTTCAAGAGAAAAATTCCCTGTTCCAGTTGAACTCATCATAGCCATGGCCCAACCTCTAGTATTACAGTACTTATCCCTCCTCTTCGGCCACCTCATCATCATCATCATCATCATCATCATCATCATCATCATCATTGAACATTGTCCAGGAATAAGTTTTATTTTGGTTTCGTGAAACATTCAACAAATGAAATTAACCTTCGCTGGACATAAGCATCATCCTAAAATGTCAGCTTGTATATTTGTGGTGTATGATTTTCTGTGTATTTGTTATTATTATGAAACATGCTCTTCAAATATGTGTTTCGCTTTTTGGGGTGAGCAGGGTCAAGAGAGTGACTCGTCAGAGACCTCAGTCCGTGGTCCACGCATCAAGCATGTATGTCGTCGTGCAGCTGTGGCTCTTGGCCGTAATAGGGCAGTGTTCCCTGACGACATGCCCACACTTAGTGCCTTGCCCTGGGAGGAGAGAGAGAAGATCCTATCTTCCATGGGGAACGATGGTGAGGCACACTCAACTTACCTCTCATTTGACCTGCCTGTTGATTACAACGTCTGGGTCTGGCTGTTTATTGACCCGGCTTTTTGGAGATATTAATATAATGAATAATATAATATGGCATTATAATGGACTTGAATACACATTTAACAGAATTGCTAGATGCTGTAGTTCAACAGGTCAATAGATCACACTTATACTTGGTTTTTATCCTGACATTTTTAATGATATATTTTTAATGAATAAAAACACTGAATAAGAATTCACAAAGCTCGATTATCAGTCCACTTTACACAAGCCTTGCTTATTCTGAGTGGGAGCTTGGTTAGCACCACTGCTCAACATAAATATTATGGCAGGGTAATGTGTTTACAGATTCAGTGTATAGCACTCTGATTGACTGACAAAACCGTCTGAGTTGTTGTTTATAGCACAAAATCTGTATGAGTCCTGAAAAAGTTCTGCAGCATGCGGTGATGACAGACTAATCACACAAGCAGAGAAACCCAGTCATCAATGAGAGCACAAGTACACAGTGAAGTGGTGAAGCAGAGTTTGGCTGCCCTGTTCCTGTTATTTTGACTGCTTTCATGCCATGTTAGAACATGTGAATGTTAGAGGACCTGATGTCAGTGACATATGAATAGCTCAGTTATATCATTCCCATTTTGCCTGGTTATTTAATCTGAGCACATCTGTGTTTTAGACAAGCTCCTGGACATCTTAGATTATATTATGTGTAATATAGGGGATGTATTAAAATGTATTTTAAATGAAAATGTTTCTTTTCATTGGAACACTACCTATGGACTACTGTTCACACAGCTGAGAAAGAACATAAAAGCCTTGTTTGTGACTCGGTTAATTTAGATTTAGCCACATTTTGAGCTGTCCATTGTGTAACAGAAAGAGTGTATCCGACAGGAGATTGTTTAAAATTTTAGATAGACACTGAAGCACTATCATTTAAAAAAAAAAAAAAAAAAAAAAAAAGAGCTTTTCAGTCTAAGTCCTTGTAAATTTGTAATGCTTAACTGTGTTTAGCAACAATGTGCAAAAGAGTATTTTTGCTGTTCTTTTTCTGTCTTAAACCCTGGTGAGTCAAGTAAATACTGTACTACTGTGCGACCGTAATGATGACATCTATCTATGATTTATCTCTTACAGACAAGTCATCAGTAGCAGGCTCCGAGGAGGCAGAGCCTCAGTCCCCTCCCATAAAGCCACGGGAGACACGGCAAAAGGCCGTTCAAGAAGCTCCGCCCAAGAAGGGGCGTCGGTCGCGACGCTGTGGCCAATGCTCAGGCTGCCAAGTTCCAGAAGATTGTGGCGTCTGTACCAACTGTCTCGACAAGCCTAAATTTGGAGGACGAAACATTAAAAAGCAATGCTGCAAGTGAGTGATCTGTTTGTTACAATAGATTATTGTAATTATTAAGTAAGTCTTGAATAATATTTCATAACAAATTCATTTTTAATGGAATTTTCAAGAAATTAAAGGTTGAATTTTGTATGTGTCTTTATCTACAGGATGAGGAAGTGTCAGAACTTGCAGTGGATGCCCTCAAAGATGTTTCTTCAGAAGCAAGGCAAAGGCAAGAAAGACAAGAAGAAGAACAAGTTGTCTGAGAAGAAGGACGGTCTCAATCCGGTAAAAGGACCGATCTCAGAGTCTGGCCCTAAACCCATCCCTGCACCACCAAAGGAGGAGCCTCCCCGCAAAAAGAGCGAAACTCCTCCACTCAAGTTGGGAGAGGAGAAGTCAAGACAGCAGCCGTCGTCAAAGCAATCATCTCCAGCTCTCCCATCTTCCCCTGCCCCAGTTGAACCCCCTCAGGCCCCCAGCACAGTCACAGCCCAGACTCAGTCCCCAGCCCTGACACCAGACACCAAACAGCTCGCCGTCACGAGCAGTGTCACCAGTAAGAAGGGACAGAAACCACAGCAGTCTGTACCAACATCCTCGTCGTCGTCCTCCTCATCCTCCTCTTCCACTTCATCATCTTCTTCATCCTCGTCATCTTCCTCCCCGTCATCTTCAGCCCAGAATTCCCCCTCCCAGTCTACGCAGTCTCATCAACCATCACAACAGCAGCAACAGCCTCTTACGAGTCAGGCACCTTCAAAAAAAGATGCTTCACCCAAGATTCCTCTGAGCGAGCCCAAGAAGAAGCCCCAGCAGCACACATCGCAACAGCAGAGCTCAACTACAACAATTTCAGATACAGGTAACAAGAAAACTGGCCGCTTTTTTGTCTGTCTGTATTAAAGTTATAATAAAGTTTATACTTAACCTCATTCTTATTTGAATGTTATGTCCTGTCTCTTTCTCATAGCTGAATCAAAACAGCTGAAGAAGCCAACATCTCGCTCCGTTCCCCCATCTCCTAAACAGAGACCAAAAGACAAGGTAAGAAGTTTAGCTTTATCCAATTGATTTTCATTTTTTTATTTCCACATAATTGTCGTCAAAACTTTGGATGCTCACTGTATAGACCACATGTAATTTCTGATATTCACCCTAGTCTGTCACTCTCCTCTTGTCTGATAAACACGAGAAGCCGCTGACCGCTAAACCCCCCAGCAGCAGTACTTTAAACTGGCTGAGCACTCCCTCGACTAGGGGCCAGACGAAGTCCAGAGCGCCCTGCGACGGAGTGCATCGTATCAGAGTGGATTTCAAGAGGGACCATGATGTTGAGAAGGTGTGGGAGGCTGGCGGCCTCAGCCTGCTCACCTCTGTGCCTGTCACACCCATGGTGCTCTGCTTCTTATGTGCAAGCAGTGGAAATGTTGAGGTAAAGAAATGGTCATTGTCTTGAATATGTGTGCTTTTAAATGTCTTGTCCTTTTGTCAGAGCAATGGTTAAACCTATATTCTAATAGTTTCTGTCTTTATGTGTTGTTTCTCTCTATCTATAGTTTGTCTTCTGCCAGGTGTGCTGTGAACCGTTCCATCTCTTTTGCCTGGGGGAATCAGAGCGCCCTCTCCAGGAGCAGTTTGAGAACTGGTGTTGTCGACGATGTAGATTCTGCCAGGCCTGTGGACGCCAGCACCAGAAAACTAAAGTAAGCCGTTCAGTACAGTTCTGTTCATTTTAAAGCTGAAGACAAAAGAAGCTTAGTGTGGAGTGACAGTGTGTAAAGGCCGGAGAATCTTCCCTTGAAAGAAGCTTGCTAGCCTTGCCAGCAGACAGCACTTAATCAGCTTCTTGGATTCCTGCCATGATTTTATTATTTAACTCAAGTCCTGTGCATGGTGTGAGCCTTGCATGGTTGTCACTTTGGAATTATGTATAAACACATTTTGTCTATGCTACACAATCAAATGCCTGTTGGATGGTTTTGTCCTGTTGGTACATGTTAAAAAGTTGTGTAGATTTGTTGGTTATTAGTCATTAAAAAACAGGTAACAGATGATCTGAATGCTAAAAACAAATGGATTTCTTGCAACTATAATCAAATCTCTACTTAAAGCACTAACTAATTTACTACTTGTGTTGGCTTTTATCTGTGACTAAAGAACTACAGCAGGTCTCTGGCACTCTCTGATTCCACAACAGAGCATGGCCTGAGGAGCCTGAAATCTCAGCTCCTGGTGAGGCTGCTGGAATTTCAAACTGCTGCTGATACATAATATATCTCGCACAATCTGAAATCCAACTTAAAGGTGCCTTGTGGAGTTTATTCGTAAACCAATAAAATTTCTGTTTATTGCTCACCAAACATTTTCACACATTGTCTGTATCCTTGAGGTGTAACAAACATGTTGAGTGGATTTCCTTCCTCAGTAAACATTTGCAAAGCCTTTTTATTTATTTATTTATTTTTAAGTTTGAAGCCTGCATTGTTTACATCCATGTTTACTTGCTAGCAGTCTTCTTCTTCACTGCCTTTGCTGGCTCATTGGCGTTTCTACTGTAAATCAGTGGAATAGTGTGAAACCATTGGCAGGAATGTGTTATTGTGTCAGTTGCGTGCTGAGGCATGTATAACAAACAAAACGGGGACCCATGTCTACAAAATACTGCTCCATAGCTAGTGGTCAAAAACTCCACAGGGTACCTTTAATGCACCGTAAACATTATGCACTGTTTCATTGCCAGACAAATAGAGTGGAAGTTTCATGAAACAGTTGTTAACTTGGCCATGGCTTTTTATTTTTAGTATTCATGTATGGCTCTTGGTTTGCAAATGGAAAAAAAGTTCTGCAGGATTGCTGTGTGTGTTGTAAAGCTAATCGCGTTGACCCAAAGCCACAGGAAAAACTTGACTGCAGTCGCCACTTAAGTGGCTGCCTACAAACCCTGCCAAGCACAGCTCTATAGAGTTCACACTATAGCTGCATCGTAATGCTTTCGATAATGATGTTCATTCATCCATGAAGCCCACTATGAATGTGCCCCTATGTAAACTGGGGAGAGCACTGTAGTTAAATTTCTGCATAAAATCTTAGATACACTGATCTTTAGTTTTTTTGAAACACTGTAATGTTGCATCTGACTCATTCATTCATTCATTCATTCATTCATTCATTCATTCATTCATTTCAAAGCAACACTGAGTGGCTAAGGTGAATACTACTGTTACAGGTCAAAACAAGGTGACATATTTGTATCTAATTTCCTGCGAACAGAACTGTGTTGTTTGTTGGCCATGAAAAATGTAATGTTGCCTCGTTTGATATTTAAATGATCTAATCTCACTCTTGGCCGATGTCATTGTAGCAGCAGCTGCTGGAGTGTGATAAGTGCCGCAACAGCTATCACCCGGAGTGCCTGGGTCCCAACCACCCTGCCAGACCCACCAAGAAGAAGAGAGTCTGGGTATGGATACACACCACTCTTCCTTTAGACTCCCCTCCACCCTCTCACCTTTATGTAACTCCAACTTCACCAGTGTCTGACCAAACTTTAGCATTATACTCACACATTTTCATTTTTCCTGCTTCTCAAGATCGTTTTACTTACATTCACGGGACCCTCTCATAAGCACCGTCTATGAAAATATTTTACTCACTTTCACAACATTCCTACTCTTTACATAACGTCTTGCAAGTTTCTGCCATGTAGTCACCACCTTGTTCTTTCTTTTCAGGTTTGCACCAAGTGTGTGCGCTGTAAGAGTTGTGGAGCCACTAAACCTGGGAAGTCCTGGGATGCCCAGTGGTCACATGACTTCTCCATGTGTCATGACTGTGCCAAACTCTTTGCTAAAGGTAAGTTACAAGCATGTGGAGCCCGAAATGACTGTTATACAGTATATACAGTATACACCACTGGTATTCTTTCTGAGATTAAAGGAGAAGGATTTCTGCAGAATCTGACCTGTATTTTGAAGACGTAGAAGTCATCAGTAACTTGAGCAAGGACAACATTTGAGCAATATTTTGTGGTCTAAACTCACTGTACCTGTTACCACCTCCTCTCTCAGGAAACTTCTGCCCACTGTGTGATAAGTGCTATGATGATGATGACTACGACAGCAAGATGATGGAGTGTGGCCGTTGCAACCACTGGGTCCATGCCAAGTGTGAGAATCTGACAGGTCAGTAGGTCCCAAAAAAGGCAGGTAGAAGATCATAGGGTGTTTACTGTATGTTCTTCATCAAGTAGAAAACTGTGTTTAATATTTAGCAGCACTTGCATTTGTTGTATATGTCTACCAGTTGTCACTGTCTGTGCAGCTGACTGACAGGCTGTCCTGTGGGTGCTGTCATGTTGAGAGGCTGAAAGACGATAAACCTAATGACGGGAGCAATAATGACCTGTCATCTTTCGCCTGTCATCCAGATGAAATGTACGAGCTGCTATCAAAGCTGCCAGAGAGTGTTGCCTACACGTGTACCAAATGTACTGAACGCCATCCGGCCGAGTGGAGGACAGCGCTGGAGAGGGAGCTTCAGGGCTGCGTTCGCCATGTCCTCACTGCACTGCTCAACTCGCGCACATCCTCACACCTGTTACGCTACAGACAGGTTAGATACACATACGGTTGCTTCTTCTTCTGCGGTGTCAGTACAAATGGCTGTCATTCTTTGCCAGTGTTACCATATTGCAAACATTTAATTGAAACATGATTATCTTTAAAGTTTGAAATTATAGTATTATTTGATTTTCATTCATTCTTATTAGTAGTGGTGTACCTTAACTTATTGTGGTGCTGCACTAATGAATACAGAGTAAACATTGAAGGATGCACATATTAAGCAGCAACCACAGCTAAACTCAGTTTGTAACTCTCTGGCTTTGGGGCAGGCGGTGAAGCCTCCGGAGCTGAACCCAGAGACAGAGGAGAGCCTTCCATCCCGTCGTTCCCCGGAGGGCCCCGATCCTCCAGTCCTGACAGAAGTCACCCCTACACCTCCCAGTGACTCCCCTCCAGACCTGGAGTCTGTTGAGAAAAAGATGGACCAAGGCCGCTACAATTCAGTGGTAAGTGTGTTATCTTTCAAGCAGTGTCTCTGCTGTTCAGACAAACTGGACCTGGTGCAGTTTATGGAGACCATATGAGTCAACCGGTCGAGGCAGATGACCGCCCACCCAGAGCCTGGTTCTGCTCGAGGTTTCTGCCTGTTAAAAGGGAGTTTTTCCTTGCCACTGTTGCTTGTGCTTGCTCTTGGTGGGAATTGTTGGGTCTCTGTACACATAAAGAGTCGGTCTAGACCTGCTCTTTATGGAAAAGTGCCCTGAGATAACGTTGTTATGATATGGCGCTATATAAATAAAACTGAATTGAATGTGTGTCCACTACATTTGAGTCAAAAGCAGTTAATGTGTGTGTATATTTACTGTACATTTATGAGAGGATGGGAAGGATCAATGCAAGCTAACCATGGGTAAACATTTTCTAAACATGAGAAAGTCTGTTTGCCTAATAATTTGATGCCATGTCAGAATAGTGAGCTTCAGACGCCATTACAAGCTCTTGCAAAGCAGTCTGTATGTAAAAGAATCCTTGGCCAGGCCTGTGCTGTATAATGGTAAATTAACATAGACAGCTACAGTTAATGACCTGCCCACCGATGTTCATCAGCACTTCAATGTTTTAACAATTACTCAACAATTACTCTCTGCATGTGTGCATCTGTTCATCATTTCTCTCCCAGCTGGAGTTCAGCGATGACATTGTGCGTATCATTCAGACGGCCATCAACAGTGACGGTGGCCAGCCAGAGAGCAGGAAAGCCAACAGCATGGTCAAGTCTTTCTTCATTCGGGTAAGAACCTCAAATCAACTCTGGATCATATGGATCATATCAGTCCCCTCAGCACTGAAAACACAACAAAACGACGGTGCAGTTCACAAATTCCACAGTGACAATAGGGCAGCTGTACATTTTTGGGTTCAGACAGTTTATCTGAAGTTATATGAGACATTCAGATTTACACATGTCCCCTGTAGCAGGTATAGGTTAAGTATCTTGGTTAAGATATGGCAACATCAAGCTAGGGCCCTTCTGCTGAGATACAGTATCACTAACCACCATCTTGCCCCAAATGCAGGTCTGTGCAAGTGCTTTAATCGGCTGATATGCAAATGTCATTGAATGTTTTCTGTTTCAGCAAATGGACCGAATCTTCCCATGGTTCAAAGTGAAAGAGTCCAGGTTCTGGGAAAGGCAAAACGTCTCGGCCAAGTGAGTGTACCTATTACACAGTGTTCAATTTTCAGTATCCAACTGTTCTGAGTAACTCATTACAGTTATGTAAGCCATCATTTATCGCTACCAGTTGGTTCTAGATTACTTTTACGGTGTTGCGATTATTTGAAAATGTTTTTGAAAATTAAGTACATTTATGTGCTTACTGAAGCAGAACAAGGTTGAAGTACAACCATAAAATCAGGCAAAAGTCGATATTTAAACGACGCCCCCTAGCAGGCAGCACTCTCAATCTTAATAGTATTGTGAAGTGTGTGATGTGCCGTTATTTTCTAAACTTGTAGTGCGAGTTATGTTTGTAATTACAGAGAAGGAAATTGGAATTTAATACTCCTGTAATGTGAAACCGTCCATAGAGCTTGGAGAAGAACTGCAGTTTTCAAGAAATTTAGGTCTATAATTATTGAAATGAGGCGTAAGATGTGGTTTCTCTGGGAGAAGCTGCACCATCAGCTGAGGGAACCAGAAACAGTGAACTAATATTTATAAAATGTGTGGGCTGACTGTACCAACAAGCTCTGAGTAAAATTAGTGGAAATAACAGCCAAGGGACAAGATCAGGATTTCATATGATAGTCACTTAATCTTTTTGAGTGGTGAAGTCTTGTGTCAGTTTTGGGAATCGCAAGTAAACCGCTTTATTGGCCATGATGTCAAAAACCATAAGAGACTTTTAACATCAGAAATTAGTGACTGAGTGGGGTAGATCAGTGAAGTGGTTTTCCTTCAACATGCCTTATCTCAGGACAATGACTGTGATTAAAGGCCCCAGTCAAGATTTAAAGCTGCAGTAATGAAACTGATTCCGTTTCTCTGATTTAATGAGCCCACAGGACAGTTTAGTAGTGAATGTAAGTAGAATATAGATGATAGATACATTAAGAATATCACTGATTAATGCAATCAACTCCCCTTATTTGTAGTTAGCTCAGTTTGTCTAAGCATGTGAGCAGTTACCTGAAACTTATTTATTGTGAACAGCAAATATTGATTAGTGCACATGCCTTTACACCATTGATTAATAATGACATGATCATATTGAAAAACTGATGCTGTTTACAGAGATAACAGAACCCTTTCACTTTGTAAATGAATGGTATGGTTTTACTGCTCTGCATATTGGATTTTTTCCTACACACACACTCATTCACACTCTCTCACTTACTCATTCGCTCATTTAAATGTAGCTATCAGCTTTCCTAAACCATTTAATCTGCCTTTCCTCCAGGCATCGTGGGAGGTAAACCGTAACAGTGTCACATTTCACTTGAAGGCTCTTTGATACATATTTGTGGTCTAATTGTGGTTTACTTGTCAGTTTGGTCTATTACGTTATGTATCAGTGCTCCAGTCCAGGAAACCAATGATCCATCCAGTTGATCCTGTGGCCATCATTGGATGTATGCCTGTTAAGATGCCTCTGCTTATTCAGTACGAGACTTCACATCACACCATTTACCCAGCCTTGCTTGACTTGGCAAAACTAAACTTGGCAAAGCTCCTTGGATGTGATTATTTATTACTGGTGTCACTGCTCTCTTACTACTAAGAGTAATTTTTATATCTCCTTCGGAAAAAATCCTGAGATGCTCATAGCAATGCGTATAATCTGTATGATAGTGTTGAGGGATTAAACACCATTGCCAACATATCTCATGCATCTTCTTTAAAAAGCAACACCTGTCACACAAGGTTTAAATTGGCGATGACATGTAGGGGTATTTGCCCATTTGCGAATGGCTCACTGGTAAATCAGACAGTTTGTGCATGGGTGATATTAGAGAATACATTATCTTGTGCAAAGACAGCTGTGTATTTTATATCCGTTTAGATTGAGATTTTTAGTTTTTACCTCTAGTCTGTTGCGAAAATTTTAAAGATCACATGTACGCTTATTAGAGGCTTTTAAATTTGAGTAGGAAAGTAGGAAAATTGAGTAGGTGCTTCAGTGGCAGTTGATTTTTAAGATTAGTTTAGTACGACTACACAATAAATTATGTCAGTTCTTTCAGACCTGAGAATATATATTTGCATCATCACAGTCTGATTGCCCTTGTTGCTGTTTGCAATGTCTGTTTGTAGATATGAGTTTCACAGAATAGATCTAACCAAGAGCAAAAATCTACAGTTATACAGCCTAACAATTAAACAACGGTGGAATATGGTTTTACTTACCTCACACTGCATTTTTAGGCAGTATCTTTTAGCTAAAACTACATTCTTAACTTGTTAAACCGAACATTCCTTTTCTTCAAAAAATATTGTTTATTCATCTCGTCAAGATTAATAATCACAAAGCAAGACTGACTTTTAACTGTCTTTATTTGGGGAAAATGCCACCCTGTGCCACTGACGCTGCCTTGGAGGTGCATGACATCATCTATTAACCTGAGGTTTGACAGGCGTTGAGTGTTGTTTTAACACAAACAATCGCCACCACACAGACTTAACCCTGAACTGAGTTTTTTTCATGTCCTTAGGCTTCACTGAAGTTGTAAACACATGACTTGTGTGGTTATTTTGAAGTTCTTCGGGATTGTTCTGTTGTTGACACCAGGGCTTTTGCAATAAAACAATCACAACTTCACATTTATCATTGCTAGTTCTAATAGGATGTCAATTAATAGTGCTTGTCTCTGTATGCCGTTGTTCCCCAGCAGTGGGCTCCTCCCGAATGCTGTGCTGCCTCCATCCTTGGACCACAACTACGCCCAGTGGCAGGAGAGACAGGAGCTTTCCCGCGCTGAGCACCCCCACCTCATGAAAAAGATCATCCCAGCTCCCCGGCCCAAGACCCCTGGTGAACTAGATTCTCCAGCCTCCCCTCCTCCTCTCCCTCCATCTCTACCCTCACCACCCCAACTCCTACCTGGTAAAGCCATCGGCAAATATATGTACAAATACTTACATGCAGACTGTTTTTGCACATCTCGTCACTTACTGGTTTTCTTAACTTTGTTTGATGTCTTCTCTTCAGATCGTGAAGACAGCCCAGAGCTCCCTCTTCCGCCAGGCGTTAGTGATAACAGGCAATGTGTTCTGTGTCTGAAGTATGGAGACGAGAACACTAATGTGAGTCAGAAATCTGCTTGGACTCTCTTTAACACACATAAGAATGTCTTTGTGGTCATTTGTAACGTGCCTTTTTGTTTCAGGAGGGTGGCAGGCTGTTGTACATCGGTCAGAATGAGTGGACCCATGTGAACTGTGCCCTGTGGTCTGCCGAGGTGTTTGAGGACGACGACGGCTCTCTGAAGAATGTCCACATGGCTGTCCTCAGGGGAAAACAGCTGGTAAGACATTTTATCCATCACAAGCTCCCGCTCTATTTTCAGTGTATGTTTATTGAACAGACATTTACAACCTGTTGTATTTTGTATTTCAGCGCTGTGAGAAGTGTCAAAAGCCAGGGGCCACAGTTGGCTGCTGCCTCACCTCTTGCACCAGTAACTACCACTTCATGTGCGCCCGCCAGTGCCACTGTGTCTTCCTGGAGGACAAGAAAGTCTATTGTCCAAAGCACAGGGACCTCATCAAGGGAGAAGTAAGAACATTTCATTATTTACTATATAATCAAAAGCTCATGAATAAATTTAGATGGCAGCCGCCTTAAAAGCAGGTTCAAGTTTTTGACAGGAAATGTGTCCTTTATAGATGAACCATGCCAGGCTAGGAACTGTTACTTGATGTTAATTTTCTCTTCACCTTTCCTATGTTTGTGTTTTTTTTTTCTCTAGGTGGTGTCTGGGTTTGAGGTGACCCGCAGGATCCTGGTGGACCTGGAGGGCATTAGTCTTAGGAGGAAGTGGCTGGCAGGGCTGGAGCCTGAAAAGGTCCATATGATAATAGGTAGGTCGATTGCTGGTAAATATTGGTGGATAAACATCTATCACTTCATTTCCTTGACTTACTCCCAATGTATCTTGAATGCTGATTTTAACCATCATTGTAGGCTCCATGACCATTGATCGTTTGGGGATACTAACTGAACTCTCAGACTGCAAACGAAAGCTGTTCCCTGTAGGATATGAGTATGTTTTTTTATTACCTTTTCATTTATCTGAATGCCTTCTTTTGCCATAGTTACTTTTCTCTCTTCAACTAAAGTACATCTAACTGCTGGAGGAAATTGAAATTGTCTTCTCTCCAGGTGTTCAAGGGTCTACTGGAGTACTTTAGATGCTCGAAAGCGCTGTGTGTATACCTGTAGGATCCTAGTTTGTCACCCTCCAGTGGTAGAATCTGACCTAAAAAACATGATGGCTCCTGAGGAGAATCGCACGATAGCACACGGCCCACCTCCCATAGCAGGTAACCTACACACTATAGTGAATTTATATGGTTCAAGTTTCAATGTGTTATTATGTACCATATAATGTATTATACTAATGTGTGTTTTTGTGTCAATTTCTCCTTTTTTCATATTTAGACTTTCCTGATCCATTTGAATCCCCAAGGCGCTCTGACAGCCTTTCCCCAGCCAGCACCCCCAAGCTCAGGGTTTACACCAGGAACCGACACCCCAGCTACCCCCCCTGTCAGCGCTCACTAGGCCCCAGGCCCATGCCCTCACCAGGTACAAATATGCATTCCTCTTTTGATTTGGAACAGTTTTTGAAAGAATTATTTTTTTAAATAAAATTACAGATAATTTTGATATTTCTTTGTAGAAGTTCATTTCAATTGTTGGCTGTCCCGGCTTTCCACAGAGTAGTCTTTATTTCAATTTCCATTTCTTTTATTTTGTAGGAGGTACCTCTCAGCCCCAAAGCCATGAGATTGTGACAGTGGGAGACTCCCTGGTGAACCCCGGCATGCGGAATATTGACTCACGTCGCCACAGCTCCCCTTCTCTCTCTCCTCCTCCACACCAGCTGAACAGACAGAGAGGTGTGACTTCCCCACTTCAGATTTTGTCACGACCCCTTACCTCACCCCCTCCTCTCATCCCCTCCCCTGCCAGAGACCCAGAAAAGTCCAAACACCTCAGCAAAGACTTAGCAAAGAGCCCAGTCCAGAGAGATGATGAAAGAGGTAGACTGTTCTCCACAGACAGAAACAGACAGCAACCATCCAGAGACCATGGGTCGAGAGATGCAGACAAGGGCAGAGTGTCAAGTCAAGACCATGCTTCTAAGGATTCTGACAAGAATAGATCGTCTAGAGAACTTGGGCAAAAAGACTCTGACAAGGGCGAAATACCAGCCAAAGAGCCAGAAAAGAGGAGACCATTGAGTAAAGACTCGGGTCTGAAAGAATCTGAGAGGGGAAGACCTCTCAGTAGAGATCCCATTAGAGATTCAGAAAAGGGGAGACAAGTAAACAGAGACTTTGAGAAGGGGAGACAGACAAGCAGAGATTCAAGCAATAGAGAAACAGATAAGAGCAAATCATCCTCTAGAGATCCCAGTTATAAGGATATGGAAAAAGCTAGGTCACTCAGTAAAGATTCAGGGCTAAGGGACTCTGAGAAGCATAGACAATATAGCAGGGAAACAGGAAAAGACTCAGGCCAAGGTAAAGACAGACTGTCTAGCAGAGACTCTGACAAGGGTAGACCTCCCTCTAGAGATTCCAGTTATAGAAGCACAGAGAAAAACAAAGACTCTGGCTCAGGGAAAGATAGTAACCCTGGCAGTCAGTCCAAACAGGCTGGAGGTGAGAGTAAGAGCCACAGACTGGCACCTGCAGGCTCAGGCCAGTCCTCCCCTCCTGTGGGCACTGCTGTTCTCACAGGTCAGCAGAGAGGTGGCAGCACCAAGCAGACAGACAAGCAAGGGAAACACAGAGGCAAAGACCAGGATGTTTCTGCAAGCCTCAGTTTGTTGCCTCGTGACCGGTCCACCCCCACCTCTAACATCACCCAGTTTAAGGACAAGCCCAGCTCAGGGAAGGAGAGTAGTAGTGGCACTGGAAATTTAATGCCAGCTTCACTCCATAAAGACTCTGTTGTTGGGAAATCTGGCTCCCCACAGTCTTCATTTCAGAAGTCCAACGCACGGAAATCAAATGATTACTCATCAGGTCCAGCCACAGCACCAGCTATGAAGCCTCTGTGGCCATCAAGGACACCAGCAGAAGATGACGTTGTCAAGCGAGGCTCCATGCACCTGGCCTCCCCAGCTGCAGCCTCAGCTGCCAAAGACAAACACCCCAAAGTTAAGACAGCAGGCAGCAGAGAGGTGTCCAAAGACCGTGAAAGAGAGAAGAGTCTCCAAAACAGCAACAGCAGCAACAAAATTCCACTTCTCAACAATAATACGAAAGCTACTGGCAGCTCCAACACACATGCTACGAACCCCAGCTCTCACAACAGCAGCAATAGCAAAGCTCCAGTGCTTGGAAACAGCACCAAAGCTCATGGGAAGGCTCAGGGGGAGAAGCTTGAGAACCAGGGAGGGGACAGGCCATCCTCAAAGAGCAGAGAAAATTACTCCTGTCCTGAGAGGAAAAACAGTTCCAGTCTGGACAACTTACAGCAGATGCAGCAGGGTGGTGTAGTTCCAGAGAAAGGAGTGAAGACCTCTTCCCAGTCTCACACCAAACCAACAACTAACCAGCTGCCGTTGTCCTCTAGAGAGAAAAGGAGATCAGTTAAACCCCCTGCTGTAACTCCACTAAAGACTGATATCAAGACTGACCCTAACGGGACCATCACTGTTGGTGGTATTTCTTCCTCAAGTTCCACGACCACTACCTCCACCATCTCTCCTGCTGGCCAGGGGACCCGTCGCTCTGCCCGCTCCGCTCTCTTCTCCTCACCCTCTGCCAGCAGCAGTGACAGCTCTGAATCTGACACCCAGACTCAGACAGAGGAAGATGATTTGCGCAAGGAGCACTCACGCAGCAAGCTCCGAGACCACCAAAGCCTCCTTACTCAAGGCACAGAGGATGAGGGCGATGGCCCAGAAGATGACCACGACAGAGGTATGGATGATAAACATCACGAGGATGACAGTGATGGATCAGGGTCGGCCAAGCGGCGTTACCCTCGACGCAGTGCCCGTGCACGCTCCAACATGTTTTTTGGCCTCACACCTTTCTATGGGGTTCGCTCGTATGGTGAGGAGGACCTTCCCTTCTACGGCAGTGGGGATGGAGCTGGGGCCGTGGTTAAGAGGAGGTCTGGTGGCCGCAAGAAGTCAGCTGAGGGGCAGGTGGATGGAGCAGATGATATGAGCACATCCTCTTCATCAGGGGACAGTGGAGATGATGAAGACAGCGGAATGAAACAGAGGGGTAAAGACCCTTACTACTACAACTTCACCCGAACAATAATTAACCCTGGCGATGGCCTACCATCTATAGAAGGGATAGACCAGTGTCTGGGAAGGGGATCCCAGCTTCAGCGTTTTCTAAAAGATGAGGAGCAGCAACAACAGAGGGCTCAAGGAAAAGCTGAAGAGGACATGCTTAGTGCTTTGTAAGTACACACAGTTATTTTGATTTAAAAAAATTTTTTGATTATTTTCTGTTGTCTCTAATAATCCAGCATGTTGTCTTTGCTGTGTTAAACAGGACCCTAGGCAAGCAGCGTATTGGCCAGCTCGATGGCGTTGATGATGGCTCAGAGAGCGATACCAGCATCTGCACCACCAGCACCACAACCACTACAGCCACCTCCTCTTCCACCCCACATAAGAGCACTCCTAAGAGAAGGGGCAGAGAAAGGCACACTGAGAAACCTGACTCCCATGACTCAAGCAAGGAGGCTGACAGCAGTGGCGGAGCAGTGAGCGGCAACACGCGAGAAGGCAGAAAGAACCAGAAAGAAAATAGTCTTCCTCTAGGAGGCGGGGTCAAGTCCCAGCCGCAGAGTCAGGGTCAGGATCCTCTCGAGGCCCAACTGTCCCTCAGCACAGACCTGCTAAAATCAGACTCCGACAACAACAACAGTGATGACTGTGGTAACATTTTGCCATCGGACATTATGGAGTTTGTCCTCAACACACCTTCCATGTCAATGCAGGCTCTGGGTCAACAGTCTGAGCCATCCTCCTCGGAGCTGCTGCTGGATGAGGGCTACGTTGGAGTGGATGTCAACCGGCGCAAAGACATTCTGTTTGATGACTTTTCCCAGCCGCTGCCCAGTGCTGAGAGTGGAGGTGTAGTGGAGAGTAGTGTGAATAGCTCCATATCTGTAGAGGAGCCATATCTTCCTCTGGAGCTGCCGTCTGACCTCTCTGTCCTCACCACACGCAGCCCTACTGTCAGCACCAGTCAGAACCACTCTGCTGGGAATCTTATCTCAGATACCTCAGACCGCACCATGCTGGGCTTGACCTCTGACCCAGAGACAATCAGTGGAGATAAGAGTGGGGACAAGAAAAGAGCAGGTCCAGGTGTGTCACCATCAGAGAATCCGCACGATGCTACAACTTTAGGAAACAGGGACACACAGGTCACAGAAGGTCACATGACTCCTGAGCAGTTTATTCCCAGCCCTGCCATTGGCCAGGTGGTTGAACCTCCAGGTAACCAAGATGTTCCCAGGAGTTCTGGTACCCCTGGTTTGCCAAATTCTCCCTCCCTGCCTCTTCAGGGTCAGAAGTACCTCCAGGCATCAGCTGCAGCTGCAGGCAGCCCCAGTCCAGTTCCTGTCCAGGGCCCACCCCAGGCTCAGGTTTCCAGCCCAGCAGTCATCAAACCAGGCCCTGACAAGCTCATCGTGGTCAATCAGCAGTTCCAGCCTCTCTACGTTCTTCAGACCGTCCCTAATGGTGTCAGCCAAAAAATTGGTGCCACAGGAGTGATGGACACTAGCTCTTCAGCAGTGCTGAGCTCTATGACACTCACCACAGGATTAAATACCGGTTTATCCACGGCCCAGCCAATATTTTCTGCTGGTGGCAAAGTCCTGGGCACCATTCCTCACCCCTCCCAGATTCACACCTTTACAGGAGCCACACAGACAGGCTTCCAGACAGGAATCCCCAGCACCACCTCAGGGCTTCTCATTGGATTGCCTACTCAGTCCCGCGACCAGTCCCAGATTCTGGTCACAGAGGCTGGTCGGCCGCACGAGTTGGGTCCCAGTGTTGCCATAGTGTCCAGTCCCTCCTCCCTCACTTCTTCCCCGACTGTACTCGCCTCTGCTCACGGCAAGAAGAGGCCTATCTCTCGTCTTCAGCCAAGAAGAAGCAAAAAGTCGCCCCGCTCACGTAGCCAGCCTACTCTGGCCCCGTCTGAAGTGGGCCCTCCCAACATGACCTTCATCAACCTGCCTTCCCCTCAGATTACTGCTAGCATCTCCGGCCAACCTGGTGGCCTGGTTGAGTTAGGCACCCTCTCCACTTCTCAGCGCAAGGTCCCAAATATTATTAAGAGACCAAAATCAGGTGGGGTTATGTACTTGGATCCCACTGCTCTCCTTCACCAGAGGATTCCTGGTCCTGGCCAGCCTGGTATCCTAGGTCACGATTCCTCCACTCACCTTATACCTTGCACAGTCTCTGGTCTCAACCCCAGTCAGTCAGTGTTGAATGTTGTGTCTGTGCCCCCTAGTGGTGCTACTGGCCTTCTTGCACCAGGATCAGTCTCCCTCTCCACCCCTGTCCTCAGCTCTGCTGAGATCACAGGACCAATTAGCAACCTCCTGTTTAAAGCAAGTCCACATGGTTTGGGCCTGTCAGATCAGCCAATGGTTCTTCAATCAACAGGAGGAGCTCCTCTGATGTCACAGCTCAGCTCCTCTGTGCAGACATCCATAGCCAGCAGCATCTGTGTCCTGCCCTCCCAACAGACTATCAGCATGGCTGTCAACCAGCAAGGAGAGACAGAGGGCAGTAATATCCACTTACAGCATCAGCCACAGCCTATTAACAGAGTCCAGACTGTGGACTCCAGTCCAAACACCACTGTTACTTTAGCCCACAGCCCAGCCACCCATCTAAGCCCTGCCAAAGGACGTGTTGTTGGCATCTTCACCCAAACTTCTGCACACTCCCAGAGCAGTAGAACAACTCCCATTTCCAGATCATCAGAACAGAGGCCACCTAACTCCACCACAGCAGTTGGAGTTTCAGGAGCAGAAAAGGGCAAACAGAAAACAAAGAGGAGCAGGCAGAGTCCAGACACAACCAGCGGGAAGAAGCTCAAGGCTTCTCAGGCAGAGGAGCACCACAGCAACCCTGGAGGACGACTTCACTCAAACCCAAGGTGAGACAGTTATTATTTTGGCAGCTTGAGATGTATCTTTAATGTCTTCATAACATTGAAAGAGATAACATTTTCTTGCAGTGGTCCTCTGCTACCATTTACACTTAATCTCAAATGTGTACATATTCCTCACATTTCCATGGTATATTGGGATTGTGAGTGTATGCTTTGTTCTTTAGATGCTTCTCTATAACAAACAGCTTGTACAGAATTATGTTTTCATTTGCTGTGCACTGTAAACAAAGTTTGGTTCAGGTACAGAGAAGTGATGTATCTCACCTTGTCTGAATCTATGACTACCAATTGTTCACTAAAGTACTTTGCATGAAATATATTCCCATTTTGAACCTCTCTCCTCTTCTTTGCAAGCAGTTCCAAAGAGCTGAGCTCCCCTGAACCCATGGACACGGGCAAGCCCACAGACAAGGCAACCAACAAGAGGTATGTAGTCATCCATGCTAGGTACCATATAAATAAATAGACCATATAAAAGAGTTCTAATTCTTGCCTCAAATCTTTTTCAGTGTGCTTGGTAAAAAGAAGACATCTGAAGGTCCTGTTTTACCAGGTAAGGTAGAGGGGAAAGACAAACCATCTGCCACTGGGGGAACAGGATCTCTTTCTGTGGCTTTGCCACCTGACCAGGACGGCAACAGCAGAGATACCGGCTTGGATAGCAAACCCAAGAAGGGCATCATCTTCGAAATCTACAATGAGGAAGGCTTCCACATCCGCTGTGAGAGTATTGAAGGTGAGAGAAAACGACCTCACCTTAACCACATTTGTTATATTTATGTTTCTGTGCCAATATGCCTTTGGCAAAAGGTCATATAATGTGTGTTTTTAAAGTTTATATTGTTATAATTAGTGGCTTGTTGTACATAGTATTGTGCACAGGGCTGTTTGCAGTCCCAAAGAAACAATGTCTTCTTTGTTGCCAAGTGTTTAGACTACATTTGAATCATTAGTGTAAATACAAAATGCATCAGATTTGGCTGCCATCAATAATTTGTCTCAAGGGGCTTTAAAAATTAATGTACAGATGATTAGAAAAAAAGATTAGTATAAGTGTTGATGTGAAACCTTGCACATACAGTGTGCATGAAATCTGAGCTGTCCTGTTATAACTGCCTGTCCCTTTACAGAGGCTTGGAAATCCCTGACTGATAAGGTGCAGGAAGCTCGCTCCAATGCACGACTCAAAGAACTCTCTTTTGAAGGTGAGGCATCACTCTGACTATATCAAATTAACAAAAATAGAATATAGATGTTGTATTTTTAGAATGTGTTTCATAGTGTCCGCTGTTGGCTAAGATTTACCTTGACCTTTCAAATGATTCATTGTGGACATGTTTCTTTGCTCCTCCCAGGTGTGAATGGATTGAGGATGCTGGGAGTCGTCCACGAGGCAGTGGTCTTCCTGCTTGAGCAGCTTTACGGCTCCAGACACTGTCGGAGCTACCATTTCCGCTTCCACAAACCAGAGGAAACCGATGAGCCTCCCATCAACCCCCACGGATCGGCTCGTGCAGAGATCAACCACAGGTTAGGAAGGGACCTACATGCACTCACACGCACACGTTGGGTTGTGGAGTGTGTACTAAGACTCTCTCTTCCATCGTAGGGCCTGGATGCAGGGAGAGCAAGCTATTACGCCAGAGCCTATTGTAGCAAACAGACACATAATAAGTGTCTTTGTGTCTGTATCTTTTATTGCCACATGAAGTTATTATGCACTTAGTGATTGGCCAGGTGAAGTTAAGTCGGTTAATTAGAGAGCTTACGGCACACAACAAACTTCTATCACCACACTGTACCTACTTATTTTTATTGTACATACTGTATTTGGTACACACTGTTAATAAACGATGCAGGAAATATGATCACCCAAAGATAACTTTGTGTTTGGATAATAATTCATTGGACAACAGAATAGCCAAGAACCTTCTTTCTGGCTTTAATACTCCTTATTGGAAAATTGGTTTTAATTGAACTTGTAACCAAACCTGTTCTAGACCTTGTGTGTTTGTGTTTCTGACTGCTATCTATTCCATCTGTTTGCCTTCCAGGAGGTCTGTATTTGACATGTTCAATTTCTTGGCCTCAAAACACCGCCAGCCTCCTGAGTACAGGCCGCAAGAAGACGATGATGACGAAGGGCAGCTCAGGACTGCCAGGTCAGTCACTTGTCTTATTATCCAAAATTGAGAGAGTTAACAGTTCTAAAATATAATTTTGTCAATATGGTCTCATATGAGGTTGCAGAGAAACCATCACCTTTTCCGTTTCCTTTTCATGCTGTTGCAGGCGTGCCTCCATGGAGCTACCACTGGCTATGAGATTCAAACAGCTCAAGGCCACCTCTAAGGAAACAGTTGGAGTCTACAGGTTAGATCAGTGGTGCTTCCACTATTAATCATTTATAAATCATTTAGGTTAATGAAAAGTTGTACAAGACGTAGATAATATACCTTTTGACATTAGCCTTTGGGTTTCTCTGTCGACTGTTGTGGTTGTCCATGATCAAGTTAAATCACTTTCATTCCTATTCATCACAACCATTTATTGTTTGTCAAAATTAACTGTACACGTTCAGCTCTACAGCTTAAAGAAAAGTCTTGATAAACTTGAAGGTATAAAGAAGGAGGATGGCCAAAGCAAAAGAGTTTAAAATCAACATCTACATATATACAATGAATGATTTACACTGTATCCCTCTGCAGGTCTCCCATTCATGGCCGAGGTCTGTTCTGCAAGAAAACCATTGATGCCGGGGAGATGGTCATTGAATACTCTGGAAATGTCATTCGGTCTGTGCTCACTGACAAACGGGAGAAATATTATGATGGAAAGGTGAGGTCTTGGGAATGAACTTTAAGTTTAAAATGTATTAGTTGTTTGATTGATTGAGTTGTTTGAAGTATTGGGAGCATCAAACATACAACCTCTGTCTTTTCTTTCCTCAAAGGGGATTGGCTGTTACATGTTCCGCATCGATGATTACGAGGTGGTAGATGCCACAGTTCATGGCAACGCTGCCCGCTTCATCAACCACTCCTGTGAGCCCAACTGCTACTCTCGGGTCATCGCTGTGGACGGCCAGAAGCACATCGTCATCTTTGCCTCTCGGCGCATCTACTGCGGAGAGGAGCTCACCTACGACTACAAGTTCCCCATTGAGGACGCCAGCAACAAGCTGCCCTGCAACTGCGGTGCAAAGAAGTGTCGCAAGTTCCTTAACTGATACCTGTATCCAAACAGTTTAAAGGGTACTGCAAGTCTGCTGAGCAGCAGTGCCACACTGTTCTGAGGGCACCCCTGCTGGGGGTTTGCCGTGGCTTTATGCTGATTTCCTGGGTCCGGTCCACGTAGGGCCGAAGCTGCCAACAGGGCACGAGCTCTGTCAGTGTTTCTGCTGCTGGTGTAGGCAGAACATGGCAGAGACAGCGGCTGTGGGTCGTACTGTATATACAGGAAGGGCCATTTTGGAGGAGGGGCCACTTGTAGAAATTCCAACATAATGTGCCTCCTTTTTGTCTCATTTACATTTGGCATGGGAAGTTTCACCTTCAGAGGTGGGTTATGAAACGGTTTGAGCCTTCACAACATTGCAATATTAACTTAAATTTACATTTGGATGATAAAGTTACCCCTTTATAATTTTTACATTGGCCCATCCTCCTTAATTTTCTAGAAATATGTTATGGTCCACTAATGCTGAGATGTGAACATAGAAGGGAAAAAAAATCTCAGAACTTGGTTCAATTTTACACCAAAGTGCAATTTGTTGAAGGGACTTGGAAGAGTAATTTTAATAGAAAGAAAAATTAGAACCTTGTTAGAATTTCTTTTGGTTTTTTTAATCTCAGTGTCAGCTGTTATTGATGCACATCTCCCTGTGTGAATGTGCCCTGATGCCTTCAGAGCCGTTGTGATTCAGTGGAACCTTCCCCTTACCAGGCATTTTTAAAACACTGTAAATAGGAGTTGGTGGTGTATAGCAGCCTGATAAGAGCTGTGCAGGTGGAAACACTAGGGGGAGCAGTGGCCACAGAGAGAAAGAGAGAAGAAAGAGACAAGGGAGGTAGAAATGTAGATTTGTTTTGTTTTTTATAAAAGGTTATTTTTGGCCGTTCATGTCAAGGGTGATATCTGCGGTTGATGCCACCCGTTGTACTTAAATTGACTTTTAGTCTGACAGCTTGGTAGCTATGTAGACATGTTATTGATGGGATTAAGCCTCTGGCCTGAGACAGCGAGGCAGCTAGAGATTCTGGTGGACTGACAGCCAAGGGACTGGAGTACCCTACTGATGTGCTTTAGTAGACATATTTATAATTGGTTTTTGGAGCTGTGATCCGGAAACAGCCATGGATCTTACAGAAACATTCAGACAGACGTGTTGCAAGTTTGTGCATGCTATTGTTATTATCAAAGTTGTTTTTGGTAATTATATAAGCTCGGACTTTTGAATCAGTTCCAAATTACAGCAGCAAAGAGAACCAAACATCACGCCCTTGAATTGAATTTTCACACAGCTTGTTTTCTTCTTGGCCTGTTGTGATAACCATTACTATGGAAAGTGTTTTTTATTTGTATTAAGTCTTTTCAAGTCTTGTCTGTTATCTCTTTTTATTATGGACAGGGAAATATCATGCTTGCTTTTAAAAAACAAATGTAAATAATGTATATTTTTCTACAAAAAGACTTAAAAAGCACTCACTAGTGAATAGCACTTAATGATGGTATTTATATTTTTAAAAAATCTTATTTATTTTATTGCCATTTTTGTAGGAAATAGAGGTTTACAAACACTAATGCTTGGTCTCTATGTTTTGTATTCCACTGCCTTTTCAAAGTTGTTTTTTGTTGTAATTTTGTTTTTTCTTTTTTAATTTGTAGCCTGAATGTTTTCTTTGATTCCAAAGACTGACACTGGTCTGTGGCTTGGTCCTCTTTTAGTTCAGTCCACCAGTAGCTCTTTTATCTATCATGGGCTGTTTGGTCAGAGCTGACGGTTTTTTCATTGTTCCAGTTCTAGCTGGCAGTATGGCAGTCATGTGAACTGTTATTATGCACTCGAGAGAGTTTAGATTGTTGATCCATAGCAGATATCTCCTCTCTCTCACCTTATTGTCTCCACACCTCATCACACCGAGAATCAAGTCCGCTTACAGGCTGCTACCAGGCAGTCACATCAAAAAACATTCGGTTTTTCTGGTCAGTAATCAACCGACAGTCGACAGGCTTATAGCCAATTGGCATGTGTGTAAAATCCAACAAGAGTCCCATCAGTTTAAAGTGTTTTGTCCCTCTGCAGACTTGGTCTATAATAAAGAGGTGCCTTTATTTTAATGCTACCAACAGCATTCATCATACCTCCGTTGAGCCAATCTGTTAATTAAAGAACCCACTTCATCCTGGTGACCACACACTCAGCATTTGGAAATCACTTTTTATTCTTTCGTTCAGTGCCCTCGTGGTTTGCCTTAGTTGTTAATGAACTCTTGACAAGCCTTCATGTCCTGGGCCGAATATTTAATTAGACTGTTTGAACTGACTGGTTCCACTATGTGACTCAAGTCAGTGACTTTATTTTTGTCCCTTTTTATTTAATTTATTGTTGTCCACCGTTCATGCTGACTTCGTTGTCACCCAAAGGCCGTTAGCAGTTACTCCCAAGCTGCTCCTTGTTGTGAACTGACACAAAAATATGACCCACATGTGGTTTGCACTTTAGCTGTGACACAGGCACTGAATTAGACATAGGAAAACTCCAGCGCCAGACAGACAATGCAACTCCAATGCTGAAACCACAAGCACAGGTAGTCACTGAGAATACTTTGAGTTTGTGCATCAGGCCCTGATATAAAAGCTGAGTTTGGCCAACTTGCATTGGTCTTGACTCCTGAAAGTGGCGTTTGAGGCTCTAGCAAAGTGCACTTGACTCTTTCTGCAAGAAAATGAAGGCAGGGACCACGCCAGCAGCCCTTTCCTTCCTGAAGGTGCAGTGTGTACAAACCTCGGCTGTGCTTTTCCATTTAGGAGCCCGAGATCAGTCTTGAGGCCCCCCTAACTCTGACTGACAGGTCAGCCTTGTGGTTGTACAGTTGCACCTACATTGGGCTAGCTGGGTTCAGCTGCTAAGGTCAACAATGAATGTATACTCCTCCTCCACATAACCAGACCTGTGATGATGTTGATACTTTGTCAGCTACATTTGTTTTCAGTTGTTGTCTCAACAGCCCTGTTAGACATGGACGACGTGTAGATATGACCTCAAACTTGGCAGCAGCAGCAGTTTCGTTTCAGCACTGGGAAAAATACTGAAGTGTGAACAGCAGTGGCATTTCTGTCTGTAGGACAACAAGTTCTTACTGGGTTAGCTCAACACTTCACGCTAGCATCGGTGATAACACGTTTACTGATGCCAAGGGCTCTGTCTACGACTCTCACTTCGCGAAATCCACTTCTGAATTTTCAGGGTCAGAGGGTTCAGTGAACAATAGCTGATTTATTTCACTGTTTAACAGCATATATACAATAAGGAAATGGTCTCTGTTGTTTCTTTGGACTTCATTTTACCACACCACACCAGTGGCCCTTCTCCGTCATTATCTGTAATTATAGTATAAATACATAACAATATTATATGGAAACATGCATAGTAATTTCTTGTACTTTAGTATCTATACAATATATGGAATGGACAGACAAACTTAGTTACAGTAGCAAAACAGCAGATTTATAATGGTTAATAGCAATGTTTCAATGTACTCTATAATGGTTTTGTGTTACAGTACTATCAGATGAAACTAACGTGCATCATTCTTTTGTATATTGATATCCAGTACCAATTTTGCTGTGCCTGTGAGTGTTCCTTCGTCAGCAAGGAGCATTGCAGTTTTTCTTTTATTTTCTTTCTGGAAAGGAACGGTTTTTATGTGATGAGAAATGTAACTGTATTAATGTGGTTGTGAAGTTCTTGAGGTCAGCCATTTTGTTTTTTCCCCCTGGTGTAGTGAATGTTTTTCTGTTTTTTTTTTCTTTGTACGTTTTAACAGGGACTTTTTAGACGACTCACTTAATGTGGTATAAATTAAGAGTTTGGTTTGTGGAGACTGACCTGGAGTTTCAAAGATCCCACCGGCGTTTTTCATTTTTGAAAACTTCTCATGTCTCCCTGACCACCTCTCTCCTCCGAAGCTTTTGGTTGTACTTATCATGTACTGTTTGTTTGTTTTTTTTTGTTTTTTAAATAGAAAGTCATAATGCTGAGATAATGCTGATGTTGAAAACATTTAATTTATTTATTTTGTGCAACATCCACCCTGAATTCTTCTACAAGTCAAGGTTTGGGAGAGGTCGGGCGAGAACGTAACATGTATTTGTAATTTTCTAATTGTTTCTTGTGTATAGAAGTTGTCAGCCTAGGATGGGATGTGGTGTCACAGAGGGAGCAGACGGTATTACGTGCAAAAAGAGGGATCATGGATCGTGAACAGGCTCGTTTCTTATGCCTTGAATATACCTTTGTCTTATCAATACTCCTCCTGCTCTCTGTAATAACGGTATTCACGAGTTCAACAGTCATATTTCAAACTCCCGTTTCAATAGTGTTCTTTCAACACACATCAACAAAATGAAGGAAAACCACCACAGTGAAAATGAACCACAAACTACTTGGTTGAATGTATAATTAGGAAACAAAGTTGTACATAAGTGTAAAAAGAAAAGTTTCTAATCATGTTTATTTTCTATGCACTTTTTTATTTAAGTGATAGTTTAAATAATAAACATGTCTCCTTTACTCTTTTTTGTCTCTTTCCTCGTTTACTTGTTTAATTTATAAAAACTTATTTAAAAAAACAAGGTGTATTTCATAGCTCTTCTGGAGGTTTCGGGCATATCACATGATCTTCATCAGCAGATGCTTTTAAGCCAGCTTTTAAAGTGCTTTTAAAGTGCTTTTTTGAAAAATGGAAATTTGAAGGAATGGAAACTGTATCTGCTGATGAAGATCACGTGATAGGATAAAAAGCTCAAGAACTATGGAGTTAAAATAGTCTCAATAATATTCACGAATGTGTGTTACATGTACATGTTTCAAATGAAAAGTAAGATTTGCAAATGTGTTCCAACCCAAACACAAATACCAAGCAATTTGAAAACAAAACAGTTTTACTAATGCACACATCACAACCTGAATTAATATTTATATTTTACGTGCAGAACTTCAACTTCACAGATCTGATCATTTTCGCTTTCAAAAAGCTTCCTGTGCATACAAATGTCTAAAAATATTTGTGACATTATTTCATTTACAGATCGTTAAATGTGTGTGCACGGATCACCTGTTACGCGCGGATCAGGTTACTTTCGCTTGTGGAGTTTTGAGACCATTTTAAAGGTCTCCAGCTCCATGCATGCTGCGTTTAAGTGCTGGTGGAAAACTGGGACATCTGGGATTTCGGTGAATTCATGTTTAATTTCAAAGTGGGAAAGACTTTTACTTGCAGCCTACTGTAAGTATTTTGGTAAGTAATGGGAAGCCTACCTACAGAGTACTTTAGAGGAAAGGTGAAATAAAGTATACTGTAAATATTTTTGTAAGTACTGAGTGCCTATGGGGTACAGTAGGACCTACTGGTAAACAGAGCCAGTACCTCTTAAGTAGTTATGGTATAACATATTTCACAGTTGTGATGTGCTACCAAAACGTAATATACTAATGGATGAAGTGCAATAACAACAAAATGTTTTGCCCCCTCATGGAAGTTCATTTGGCAATCATTTCTTACAGGTGTGCCTTCGGCAGGCCAGCTACACCCACACTCCAGGGATTTTTTATCCCTATGTCTTCTACTTCATTATATGATTTGGAATAAGAACAAGCCAAGAAATGGATCTATTCTTTGTTCATCCAGCACTGCAGCAGCTCATAACAGGCAAGCTGGAGAAGGAATCAAACTTACCTCTGCTTCTCCACACACAGAAAATGTATAAACAAATATTAAAATATTTAAAATTAAAATAGAATAAAATAATTAGATATGCAATAAAATAGAACAAAGTATAGAAAAGTAGCACTAAAGAAATAAATGAGAAAACTAAATTATATTTACAAGATTTCAATAATTTAGTGATTGTTGTACATAGAAATTTACAGTAGAGTCAGTTATCTCTCGGCACAATAATGTTCCATTTATTGAGTTCAAAACTGCTTTTTTCCCACCAATAACAGATGTTGTGGGAAATAAGTGCATTATCACACTACAGTCTTTTTTTTTAAGAAGCAAACATCTGTGTTCACAGCTTTGTGAGTTGGAGACAAGCAGGATTGTTTCTGAAACAGACTGAGTTCAACTGCCTTCTTATACAGCTAACGCAATCACATGTTTGCTGTATCTTCACCACCACCCACTAGAAATAAATTTAAATTGTTAGTTTGCCAAGTGGTCCAAATTAACAGTAAATCCACCAAGCAGCAGTTTATGGATTCTTACAGGAAATTAGTGTAGCAGACCCAGAATGTGCTGATTCTGGTGCTGCTAATTAAAAACATGTCTTAACTCTGCAATTATTGGTTACTGCCTCCACAGGAGCCTGCTGAAACCCCTCCTCAGCTCTTGTTTCAAAGAACTGCTGACCCCCCCACCCCCAATCATGTTCCCATAAAACCAGTATTTCAGTGTTTAAACACTAAGCAGACCCATGTGTGTACAGTGAGCAATTTCACTCTTTGTTCTCAGTGTGACCATGTTACACAGCAAAATACTTCATTTATAAACTGTAGGGTGTGTGTCCATTCACGCTCAATTTTGTAATTTTAATTGCCTCAATAACACATAAAGACTGAGTTCATTTTGATTATTTACCCTGTAGTATCCAAACTATTATCCCTGTGGTTGGCAAATTGCAGCCTGTGAGCCAAACCCGGCCCTCCAGCAAAAATATTGACCTCCTGACTTAAGCTGAAGTTTTGCTTTTAGAGTTTACAGGTTTTTAAAGTTTACATAATTTTTCACAAATCTACTGTGGATAACAATGTAAATACAAGGCTCATGTAACATCGTAACATCTCATACTGCCCAAAGTTAAATAGAGAGACATGCTAGCCTACTGGACCATAACAGATCTGTGCCTCACAAACACAAATAGGCGGCAGGCGGCTGAAATTGTATGCTGATGACAGCAACAACAACAACAGCACTTTCATCCAACCATAACTGAAGAAGTTCACTGTTTATAATGTGTGGATAACCTGCCAATTACAGCTCTAATCTTATAATTAAACAAAGAACATTTATTCTCAGATATGAGCCATTTTTTCCAAATAAGTACAAGCATAACCTGCTGTAACTCTGTTAGCCCAAACTTTCTAATGGAAACAAGAGTCTAGTGCCTGTGTGCTCTGAGCTAAATCCTAACATGCTCACAATGACAAAGCTAACACACTGATGTACAGTGCATCCGGAAAGTATTCACAGCGCTTCGCGTTTTCCACATTCTGTCATGTTACAGCCTTATTCCAAAATGGAATAAATTCATTTCTGTCCTCAAAATTCTACACACAATACCCCATAATGACAAAGTGAAAAAAGTTTCTTAGAGAGTTTTGCAAATTTATTAAAAATAAAAAACTAAGAAATCACATGTACATAAGTATTCACAGCCTTTGCTCAATACTTTGTTGATGCACCTTTGGCAGCAATTACAGCCTCAAGTCTTTTTGAATATGATGCCACAAGCTTGGCACACCTATCTTTGGGCAGTTTCGCCCATTCCTCTTTGCAGCACCTCTCAAGCTCCATCAGGTTGGATGGGAAGCGTCGGTGCACAGCCATTTTCAGATCTCTCCAGAGATGTTCAATCGGATTCAAGTCTGGGCCACTCAAGGACATCCACAGAGTTGTCCTGAAGCCACTCCTTTGATATCTTGGCTGCGTGCTTAGGGTCGTTGTCCTGCTGAAACATGAAGCGTCGCCCCAGTCTGAAGTCAAGAGCGCTCTGGAGCAGGTTTTCATCCAGGATGTCTCTGTACTTAGCTGCATTCATCTTTCCCTCTATCCTGACTAGTCTCCCAGTTCCTGCCGCTGAAAAACATCCCCACAGCATGATGCTGCCACCACCATGCTTCACTGTAGGGATGGTATTGGCCTGATGATGAGCGGTGCATGGTTTCCTCCAAACATGAGTTCAATCTTTGTCTCATCAGACCAGAGAATTTTGTTTCTCATGGTCCTTTAGGTGCATTTTGGCAAACTCCAGGCGGGTTGCAATGTGCCTTTTACTAAGGAGTGGCTTCCGTCTGGCCACTCTACCATACAGGCCTGATTGGTGGATTGCTGCAGAGATGGTTGTCCTTCTGGAAGGTTCTCCTCTCTCCACAGAGGAATGCTGTAGCTCTGACAGAGTGACCATCGGGTTCTTGGTCACCTCCCTGACTAGGGCCCTTCTCCCCCGATCGCTCAGTTTAGACGGCCGGCCAGCTCTAGGAAGAGTCCTGGTGGTTCCGAACTTCTTCCATTTACGGATGATGGAGGCCACTGTGCTCATTGGGACCTTCAAGGCAGCAGATATTTTTCTGTACCCATCCCCAGATTTGTGCCTTGACACAATCCTGTCTCGGAGGTCTACAGACAATTCCTTTGACTTCATGCTTGGTTTGTGCTCTGACATGCACTGACAAGTGTGTGACCTCATATAGACAGGTGTGTGCCTTTCCAAATCATGTCCGATCAACTGAATTTATCACTGGTGGACTCCAATTAAGCTGTAGGAACATCTCAAGGATGATCAGTGGAAACAGGATGGACCTGAGCTCAATTTTGAGCTTCATGGCAAAGGCTGTGAATACTTATGTACATGTGATTTCTTAGTTTTTTATTTTTAATAAATTTGCAAAACTCTCTAAGAAACTTTTTTCACTTTGTCATTATGGGGTATTGTGTGTAGAATTTTGAGGACAGAAATGAATTTATTCCATTTTGGAATAAGGCTGTAACATGACAGAATGTGGAAAACGTGAAGCGCTGTGAATACTTTCCGGATGCACTGTATATAC